>PVIR01019657.1:0-31390 GCA_004026965.1 Petromus typicus
CTCTGTTTCTTCTACTGTTGTAAGTGCAATGCTTAGCACATTGCTGGAAGTGAGAACGGTACAATATCATCTAATATTAGATGAGAAAACTTAGAGAGGTAATATGGAACAGGCATGTGAGATTAAAACAGCAGGGAAGAAAACTTCCAAAAGGCCCTTGAGGTCCCTTCTTAAATTGAAGTTGCCTGATTTTGGAAATCATATTTATCCTTGAGTTTGAACTAAAATCTCAAGTGACTTTTACTTGAAAAGATATATAGAGAAGAATTTTTGAAATACTTTTTTAGGTTAATATTTTAGTTTTTATTTAAAAATGAGTATTCCTGATGCCTTCTGATACCTTTTTAGAAATAAAGCTGGATAAATAATTAGATCTGAAGTATATTAATATAGTTTTTTGATGAAATTTGATAAATTATTTCTCACTGATTCTGTTCTTAGCATTAATCAACCTAATAATGGGGAGATCCTTGGCTGTCTATTTGTCTTTCTCCCTCTTACCTGCATCTGTCTAATTATCTATCCACCCATCTAAGTCCCGTATAACCAGGGTCTACACATAATTATTCTGCATTTACAAATAATAAAAATGATACAGTATATACATATATATATATACACATATATGTGTGTATATATATATATATATACATTTGTATTTTATCATTTCTGTTATATCAGGTAATAAGTATATTTAAGAAGTTTAATATATGTATTTAGCTTCAACTTAAATTTTTAAAAATTAGTATGTTAAATATTAATCAATTTTAAAGAAGCCATTTATAGTTGAAAAACTTTTTGCATCTATTTTGAGCATAGTTTAATTCACTAGTGGGAATCATTTTTGTTTATGACATAATTTTCTGTAAATAGAGTTTTTTCCTTTGAGTTTTAATACTAAATTATTATTCATTTAAAAAAAATATTTTGGAATATGAAAATATTATTTAAAATTCTAGCTTTTAAAACCATATTTGGGAAGGAAAATCAAGGAGAAAGTGTAATGTTAGCAGGGAAAGGAGTCCTGGAGTCCTTTGTACTAAGAATGACAGGACTGGAAATTAAGATAACATGCTCAGCCACACAGCAAGCTCTTCATGGCAGAACCTTTTTACACTGCCACACCACCAACACAGCATTAATACAAAATTATCACATTTACAGAATGGTCACACAGTATGGCTTGGTTAGCTTATTTGCTTACAGTATCATAAATGTTTAAAGTATAACCAGTAACAGGAAAAAATGATGCACAAAATCTATTACTAGTGCACTTATTACCAAACATTGACACCCATTCCCTACTTTGCAAACTTTGCAAACTTGCAAGTAAATCTCTTTAGTTAGATCTTTTCTATCACCCTGGACAGTCTCTTATAAGAAATTAACAGATTCATATAGGAGTCCAGGGAAGAGGACTCAGCCAGAATCCTTGTGGCAAATTCCAGTTCCCCGTGACTCCCAGAGCAAAAGGTTTAACAAGCAACCAACAACAAAGTTGGAACCCTGAGAAAAGGGCTGAGCCTGGGCTCCACTCTTGCTACTCTGAGCAATAGCAGCCAAAGGCCAAATACTGTAGCAGCAAAAGGGGAAGAGAAAAGCTCAAAACCCTAGTTCACTTCACCTATATTTGGTATCAATTGTTCACACCCATAATCCTAGCATGCATAAAACAGGGTGGTCTCACAATAATCCCTGTCGTTGATGATAACATAGAGCAGGGCAGACATCCTTAAATCCCAGTAAGTCCCAGTAAGTCTTAAAGCTAATAATCCTACTGAAGTAATCCTTGTAGTTTAAAATCCCACAGGGTGGGGCAGATGGCCACAAGAATCCCAGAAGTTGATCCCTCAGGGCAGGGCTGATGTCTGTTAGTCCAAGTAAGTAAAATGTAAATTTGAGTGAGTAAATCATCTGCAGTCCCTGACAGATTAATTTGAACTGAAGTAAGAACCAGGCACAAACCAAGCTGTGTGCAAAAACCAAGTTACTGGACTGAATGGACTGGTGTCAGTTACTGCCTACCAGAGTTACTGCCTACCACAATCATGAGACTAAACGAGATCCTGGACAGGTAAAGCAGGAATGGAGGGGAGTTTCAATGTAAAAGTCTCCTACTAATTACTCCTAAAAAAGTGAATCTGTTTTCTTCAAAGCAGTAAAAGTCTGTTCTGTGATGAATGCTATAATTGCTATTACTTGCCTTTCACTCTTATATTACTAAGACAAATATCAAATTTGAAGTAAAATAGGTGAAATCATTTAGGGTTTTTGAGTAATTCACAGAAAAATACTAGGACAAAAGAAAAATAAAGCTAAGAATTCAGTTTAGAAGATAGCTTCCCTACTATTCTTGGCTAGGCCTTTGCATTTCCAGAAGCACCAATTTCTGAGTACCAGTTTGATGAAAAACATTTCAACAGCACAAAAGCACACTAAAGACTTTGTCTAAACATCTGGATCTGCTTCCTCATGTGCATTTTTCTTGTGCAATTACATAAGGTGATTCAGGCTGACATTTGAGTTGGCACACGATTTTTATTTAGAATCTCAACATTTGTGAGGCAAATTTTGGGAAATCTGCAGTTGACACATCCAATTATCTTTTAGCTGTAGTTTCTAGTGAGTGATTCCGGTTTCAGTCTTTCTTTATAGGCAAGGGGAACCCATAATTTACAGAAACAATATAAATTTAATATTGGATTTATACCTAAAGTATTTTGGGGAATTTTTCTAATTCCAAAAGAATCCTAAGGCTACAAATCCAATCCCTTGAATTTGTAATTATTTATTTCATGTCACTATCATGCAAATAGCATATAGGATTAGTCATTCTTTTTTTTTTTTTTTTCCTTTTCTTTTGAGATAAAATCTTCCTTTGTAATTCAGGCTGGTCCTGAGCTCAGCCTCAACTCAGCAATCCTCCTGCCTCTGCCTTCCAAGTGTTGGGATTACAGGCGTGAGCCACAAGTCACCATATTATGTGGTACTGATTGCTGGTGTGGTGAGTCACCACTCCCTGCGTTGTTGTATGTGGCAATTAAGGAACACAGAGCTAAATCCACAGCCCAGGATTAGTTAGTCATTCTTGAAGTACTTAAGATGCTTAATTAAACAGAATTCAAATTGTGTAACTTTCAATGAACTCTTTCCTTCCTTTCTTTTTTTTTTTCTAATAATATACTTGAGTAAAGATCAAAACAAAATGATAATACAAAAAAGGTAAAGAAATGATAGTTGTAATACTATAATCTCTATGAAAAAGCTTAGGGTTAATAGATTGTGGCAGTCTCATGTCCCTAGGCAATCTCCTTGAAAAGTTATTTTGGAATGAAAACATGATCTGTTGGGTCCAGAATTACATACAATTATTTGATCACAAAATAATTATAAAATAAGAGTATGATTCCAAATTTCTGTGGTTTGAACATCTCTTCCAAAACACCTTGAAATTTAATTTCCATTAAAACAGTAAAAGTTAGAACACTAAAGAGATTACTCGGTCTTGAAGCTTAGCTCTAATAAATGGATTCATGTCTTTATTATACAAATTGTAACTAAGTTCCCTTCTGTTCTATTTTTCTCCCTTTACATTCTACCCTCTAGCACAAAGGCCCTTGTCCAATGCCAGCACGTCAATACTGGATTTATCAGCCTCTAAGGCTCTGAGCCAAATGAACTTCTATTGTTTATAATTTATCTGGTCTATGTTATTCTATCTTAGCAAAAATAGAGTAAGATACTTAGTAGTATTTTTAAAAATGAAAATTTTAAATCACTGACATTAGTACCCAGTTAAACAATTAATCAGAACTTCACTAGTCGAGCATTTTAAATAGATTATTAGCTGAAATACAGTTAGATTGATTCTCACACCATCTTTTAAGCAAAATATGTCTTCTTAGAAGAGGAAAGCCCACTGGTTTGAGGACAATACTCTTTACAAATGATATTCTTTTTTGGTATGAAGGAAAATTCTTCTGACATCTGCTTTGTATCCAAAATCTAAAATTCACCAATAACACCTTTTCAGAAAGTGCTATCAGAAGAAGGATGAATTCAGTTTTTATTACAATCAAGTTTGTATGGAGACTTTATTGAGGAGTGGCCCCAGGAGGTGCCGGACTGAGCCTCTGAGTTGCACAGCTAAAGCCTACTGGGCCCAGTCCTGCTGAGGAGCGGGCATTCCAGGGAAGCTGCCGAAGCGCTCACCACCATCAAGCAATCTGTGTGAGAAGACAGTGGACTGTTGAATATAGCATATAGTGGAGGATCTTCTACCTTCAGGGGATACAGAAGAAAAAGAAACTAGAATGGTAAACTGTCCATAACTATTGAGGGACTGAGGGCATTTTGGGTTTTAAATTCTTTTTCTCAGCCTGAATTAACCAGCAGTATTTTTTTTTTTTTTTTTTTTTTTTTTTTAGCAGTTATAAGCCAGCTCTGTAGTGGATTCTTTGGAGGAAAGGGCTGAGGTAGGCAAACAAGAATGAACTAGAATTTTAGGGCAGTGATTTTATATTTAGACAAGTCATGGCTTTGGAGTGGAGCTAGGAAGAAAATGGCTGAAATAACAGCCTTGCAAAGATGAACTATGTCATCTTTCTGTTTAGGAAGAATACTACATTGCTGAAAGATTTTTAAATTAAACTACTCATTGAGGGGAGCATGTGTGTGCAATACCTTGGCACTACCTTTAAAGAGTATGTTCTATTATTTATACAAATATGTGTGTGTGCAATTTTGAGAACACAGAGAAACTCCTCTGTTAGTGGAGTATTTTGGTGCTAATGTGCAAGACAATGAAGAGAATCACAATTGACACAGGGCAGAGAGCAAACTTGGAGACAGAAGACAAAGTTAATGGAAAATGATTTTTGAAGTGATTTTGAAGGGCTTTCTGAGTGTCTTTTTTATTAATTTTTTAAAATTCATTATGATAATAATATCAGTTATTTTGCAGAAAAATGGTGGGGAATGATTTCATGCATGTATTTTCTTTAGTTCTGTTTTCATGTTTGTACAATTGAATATTATGATTCTAAATACCTTGTGAAAGTAGCTAACCTTTCAACTTCTCTTCAAAATATCTTTGAAGTAATTTCATGGGGATGAATAACTGATGGACTCAAACTGAAACAAATATGTGAAAAAAGTTTTTTCTTTATTATAGAAAGTGAGATTTATAAAATAAAAATTACTCGTCTGCCTTATTAAATTATTGTTATTCTTTGGCATATTTCTCTCAGCAGAGTTACTTTTACACAATAATTTTGTACACTATATACGTAATAGCATCTTTTTCACTTGTATGTGAAATGCTTATGAAATGCATATAATTGTGTAGTTCTCAATATATCTGTCATCTAATTATGAATTCATTTGTGGATAATTTTATTTAATGGAAACTTATTAAATTTTATTTAATAAGGTTTCAACTATTTTTGCTTTGACTTACCTTAAAGAATATTATATTCCTTATACATAATAGTTGTAATCATTATTTAAATATATTTTCTATGTGTGAAGGAATTGTTCAAAATGTTCCCCTTTTATGCATCCACTGTTGAATATAAAATTATTTATAATGCTTACTATTTTAAGTTTCCATACAATGTATAGCATTTTGATTAAACTTTATCTTTTAGATTATTTCCTTGGGAGAAATACATAAATATAAAATCAACCACTTTAAAGATTTTATGCATGTTAACAATACATAATAACAAACAGTGAAAAGCAAGAAAACATAGTCTTGTTTTTATTTCAGTAAATCAGACAGTGTTTTGCTACACACTAGGTTTTTTAAAAATGCTAAAATTTCTCAGTGCATGTTTTGCATTTGATAGTATCTTTATAGGAAGGTAGAGAATGATTTTACCATTCATTTTCTCTATCAGTCTCCACAAAAGCTTAAAGTTGAAGGTTTATTTTAAATTAAGTATTTCAAGTGTCTTTCTGATAAATAAAGGTGAGGATGAAAAGACATTTCCCTACTTAATTCACTATTCTAATTCTGGTGTGATAGATAATCTCTAACACTAAAGATGCCTGACCGGCCATTTGACTGGAAGGAGGAATGATACCATATGGACACATGATGGGTTTTCTTCACTAAGAAGAAACAGAAGTTGTGAATTTGGCATTGTTGCTTGCCACCAAACCTCATCACTGCACTCATGAATGCTCTACTGGGGCTTAGAAAACATTTTAGAGAAAAACATAAGTGCATAATGAAAAAGAAGCAAAAATGACAAACTGACTGAAGATTTAAAATCACATCTCATATATCTAAAGCAATCACTTTGAACATTTTAAATTACTATTGTAATTTTTATCTCCTAAACAACTATAATTGTTTTGTTACATAAAAAAGCAGATGCAATATTTAAACTACTGATATTGAGGATTCAAAATTTTCTACTCAGTGTAATTTCCTTTCTGGTGAATAAAACAGACCATTATATTGCTAGGAAGAATAATACAAAGCGACACAAACCAATGATCTCCTCTCCCAAACTGTCCCTAAACAGGATACAATCATGCATATAATAATTGCTTTTGCATTAAAAATTGTCCGTACTGAAAATCTGAGCTCATTACTGTTTTATAAAATAAAGTTTGTAATCAGAAAATTAATTTTGAAGCTTAATATTAATGCTTAAAATTTATTTAAATTTTATATAGGCAGTATTAGCAATGTCAGATTAGTTACATTAATGAAAATAGGTTTTAATTTCAGTTGTAAATTTCAGGATAACATTGAATGATCATAAAAAGTAGATGATATATGTCAGCATCAGTACCTCATCTTTTATTAAAGTACATTTACAAACAAATTGGATATTTTAAAATAGATTATCAACTTGTCATACAACATATATTCTAGTATGTTTTAGAACTACAAATAGCTGTTTCTTCAAGTGACTTTTGATAAATGTTCTTTAAAAATAAAGTTCGTCTCACTTATGAAACTTGGACAAAAATAGTATTTGATTCTTAGACAGTGGAAGATATGATAGGAATCCTACTGAGCAAATTCAGCTGTGTTCTATGCATATATAGAGAGACAATAATTAATGACATGAAGGGCTCCTCATTCTGCCACGGAATTTTTGAATTGTGTGTGTGGGAATGAAAATATAATCCATATTAATTCTTTCTTTAGGTTGGTGATACTTGCTTAGTTGCAAAAATGCCTACGTGATTAATCATTTGGAAGATTAGTTTCAACATTCCTCAAACTGTTTACTCTCTATTTTACCATGGGGACAATTCCATGAAAAATGCAGAGTTTGAGTTTAAGTAGATCCATGCTGTGCCGCCCAATATAGTAGACACTAACTCTATGTACCTAAACTTAAATCGAAGCTAGCTAAAATGAAATAAAATGAAACTAGGTGCATTTCAAGTACAAATAGGCACAAACAGCAAGGACTACCATACTAGACGATGCAAGTCTACAACTATAGAACATTTACAATTGCAGAATTCTTTTTAATAGTGCTGTGCTGCATTAACCATTTTATAAACAGAACTCTTCTAATAGGAAGCCTCTACCTTACTTGTTTTCTAAAATAACAAAGAATAAATAAAATAATGAAAAATAATAATAGTAAATAAACAAATAAATTACTGTTAAATCTTGAAATTAAATTTGCTTGTTGTGACCTGTGGGGGTTTTTATTAAGATGAAAACAACTTTTATATGCCTGGTCACAGGCATCCTAAAAGGAAAGTCGGTGATGCTCACACGTGGGATCTGGAACAATATCTGCATAGGATGCAGGTGGCACTCAGAGAGACAACACTACTTCAGACTGCCTGTGACATTATTTAACTAGCGCCTTTCCCCTTTCACTTTAAAACTGCAATTTCCGCTTTACTTCACTTGTTTAAGTGGGATAATAAACTGAAAAGGAAAATTCAGTGCTTTTCTTATATTTTGCTTTCTGGTAGGAATAAGGTGTTAATTAAATTATGCTTTCTATATTACAGAGAAATGTGTTCTTAGCCCAGATACTGTCAAACTGTAACCTAGCTACACTTAATCTGGACGATTCCTTCCAAAGTCAGGTATGTTCAGTAAGAAAAAAAGACAATCGTCAACTCAGGTATGACGAAAGGTCACAATATAGCTGGACTATTCTCTTATGCTGCACAAAGTATAGTATAAATACGAAAGGTCAAATGAAAATATCTTGAAAAAAACCTAAAAGAAATCTTTATTATCCTAGGGGTAGGCAAATGTTTCTAAGTATAAAGGGGATAAAAGTGTATATTATGTTGAAGTTAAGGACTTCTTTTCATCAAGCACCATGGAAAGAGGTGAAAAGGTAAAAAACGTATCAGAAAAAATATTTGTAATACATATAGTAACTGACTGATTTATGTCCAAGATATGGAACTTTTACATGTCAGTAAGAGACAACCATCAATAGGCTAGTTAATCTGATAATGCAATTTTATGACACAGTCATCAAAATAGCAATAATGAGAATGAATGAAACATTGGCATTCAAACTCTGGTGCTTGCCATACACTGCTAAAAAACTGTTTGGCTCTAAATTTGAACAGATAAAGCCTATCCTAGTAATTCTCCTTCTATGTTTATACTCCACTAAAAGTATGTGCAAATATGTATTAAAAGGCATGTAGAAGAATGTTCACTGTAGTGTTATTCACAACAGCACAGAGTTGGAAATAACCTAAATGTTCATCAGAAATAAAATGTATTCATCTAGATCTATTTATACTACAAAATAATTCTTACACTACAGCAGTGAGAATGAATAATACATAAAATATGCAACAACAAGGATACATATAAACACAATCTTACATAACAGAAATAAAACACACTAGGGTAGATAATTTATGAGTCTGTTTATATAAAACTCAAAAGTCATGTGAGCTATTCCATTAGCGACTAGCTAAGTAAGGATAGTGATTATTCCTGGAAAGAATAGGATTGCAAATGAAGTGGGAAATGGGTGCACCTAGAGACCACAATCTTAAATGAAATACAACAAACATGAAGATAAATGTCATGACTACTCTTCTATGAGAAAATCAAAGTAAAAATAAAAAGGAAAATAAAAGAGAGAAAATAGGAACTAACGTGATAGATCTTTCCTAAAAGGGAAGTGAATCAAGAGATAGAGGGAGCAGAAAAGTTAAGGAAGGAAAGGTACGAAACAGGAATTAAGATTCATGAGGTATATGTGCCAGCTACCCACAAGGAATATACACATTACATACTACAAATATCCACTAATAAAAGATAAATAAAAATTGAACTATAAAAAAGGAAATGGTTTCATCGGTCTGTTCTCTTGTTCATACTAGAAAGAAGTGCTTTTGTCCATGTA
This sequence comes from Petromus typicus, assembly GCA_004026965.1. NCBI lineage: Eukaryota > Metazoa > Chordata > Mammalia > Rodentia > Petromuridae > Petromus > Petromus typicus. The sequence goes on from PVIR01019657.1 coordinate 9,372, forward strand.
ATTTTTCAATAAATGTGAAACAGTAAATTATTCTCTTTTTTTAAAAAAAAGTTTAAAAAATTTAAATTTATAATTTTGGCTCAGATTTACACTTGGACAAAGGCATTTGCTAAATCTCATGTATAGCTAAATGCATCCAGAAAGATATATGTAGAAAGCCTAATATCAAATATCTATTTTTCTCTCATGAGAGAATCCACAGAAAATAATATCACACATAAGTCTGCATAATAATATATTAAGGACAATCTGATTTGTTTTATTCAAGTCTCATCGTTATGTGTTTCATTTTCCAAGCCCAAGTAGGGGATAACAAAAGTTTTCTGGCTGTCCCAGTTCCAGAACAAGGCACTCTGATGTCACTGAAACCAAAGCATGCACAGGAGAAGACAGATAAACTTACTTGAGAATGTTTTCTGTTAACACACATGGACCTCAATGACCTCTGCGGGCTATCTGAATTATGACCTGAGAAAGCCTCAGGGTGCATCTGCTTCCTCATGATACAGTGATGTCAGTCTGGAGCACTTAAAGAGGTGGTACAAAATGTACTCAGATCTCCCTAGGCCTTTTTCCAATGAAATGTTATGCTACGTATGCCTTAACATTTTGTACCTGCACATGTACACACATGCATATACTCAGTCAGTAGATGCACTCATTAAATTACGAAAGGGGTCTTCATTGTGCAAGGCACTTACAGAGAAAGCAAAATGTTACCTAGTGCCACTGCTGGAAATTCAATGTATTTGGAATTCTCTTGGGATAAAAAGTCATGATACCAAATATATACAACTGAAAAATTGTGTCTTTAGTGAAGTTTAGAAAATCAGACCAACGTTCCTGAGAATTTCCGTACTATATACCAAGACAAGGTAAGTTCATTACCTTCTAAGGCATTTCTCAATTTTTTTTTAGTTTTTTTTTTTTTTTTTTTTTTTTTTGAGACAGGGTCTCATTTTTGTGGTTCAGGCTGGACCTGAGCTCAGCCTCCAACTCACATCACAGCAATCCTCCTGCCTCTGCCTCCCGAGTGCTGGGATGACAGGCATGAGACACCACGCCCGCACTGTGGTATGTGGTACGGATTGCCGCTGGGCGTGAGTCTATGTGGTTAACCGAGATCGAACCCGGGTCCTTGAGTTTACAAGACAGGCGACAGAATCACTGAGCTAACTCCCCGGCCCAGGCATTTCTCAATATTAATAAATACAGATTTAAAAACTGTGCTTAATATTTTGTAAACTTTGCTGAAGGACACTTAAAATCAAAAATCTTCCTCATAAAAACAGAATAAAAATATTTTAAGGAAAGAATTTTATTTTGAAAAAGTAAGTTGCAAAAGAAGTTAAGAATCACTAAGACACATAAGGAAAGTATTAAAATAATTCCAAATATAGGAACAGAGTACTTTTCATTACTTTGCCAAAAGAAAGATTATTTTGTTGTTTCAAAGACTTGACTCATTAAAATCTACTTATATAATTGATGGATTTGGGGGGATAAAAATATCCCAAATTTTGGAAAGAGAAGAGTGATAATTCCTTAACTGTGTGTCTCATGAGGTAGGGATCCATGAAGAAGAAATTTCAGCCTAAAAAATGCATTTAATCTATGAATATTACTGGGAAAGCATCCCAGGAGGCCCACATTTAATCTACATTCACTGAAAACACTTGTCCCTTTTACACTCTGCTTATTCATGCAACTGGATTAACTAAGTACATAAGCTTCTGCTTTCAGCTTCGGTCCTGTTTTCTGCCTGTGAAGGTCATGCTGACTCATACTTGAAACCTTTTGTTTATGTCTCAGAGGTAGTTGACCCCACTGCACCTGCTTTTGAATATCTGGCAGGAGACAGACTTGCAAATGAATATGGCTCTTTCAAGAAGTTGCTTACTTTCAAATGAAATTAGCATTTCCATAGGTGCCAAACCACTGGCTGGGATAAAGAAAAGCTCTGTATAAGGAAAGACAGGTATTTTGGGGAATGAGGCAGTATGTGCCATGTCATCTTACCCTGTGAATGATGTCTCTAAATGATTGCTAAATTAATGAATGAATGAAAAATCGAATACATACTTTCCTTTGCATCTCTTGACTCAGTTGCCAACACTTAAAGTTGCTTACAAAGAACTATTCTATGGCTATGTAAATGAGGAAATATAATTTAAATATTTCCTTTTTTTCACAGTATTAACACTTGTAAACTTGATTAGATGTTTTTTGTCTGGAGAATGTGTAGTTAAGCATTTATAAAAACTTTTCTTCGCATAGCTTCGCTAGCATTTGTTGCTGGTTACTTTCGAGATAGCAGCCATTCTTTTGTAGAGTGAGATGAAATCTCAGTGTTGTTTTTATCTGCATCTCTCGAATGGCTAGTGATATTGAACATTTCTTCACATGCTTCTTAGCTGCTTTTACTTCTTCTGAAAAGTGTCTATTCATTTAAGTTGCCCATTTTTGAATTAGGTCTTTAAATTTTGGGGGACTGATTTTTTTAAGCTACTATATTCTAGATAGTAGTCCTTTATCTGAGAAAGGAACCCTTCTCCAGTGTTGGTGCTAATATAGACTGGTATAACCACTGTGGAGTTCAGTGTGAGGATTCCTCAAAAAATAAGAATTGGAGATTCCATTTGACCCTGCTATTCCCTGCTAGGGATGTACATGAAAGAATTAGGAGATTCATGTCACAGTGACATGTGTACATCCATGTTCCTAGCAGCTCAGTTTGTGATAGCTTATCTTGGAAACATCCCAATGTCCATCAACTGGAAACTGGATAAAGAAGATGTGGTTCCTTTATAAAACAGAGTATTACTCTACCATAAAGAATGACAAATTTGAGTCTTTTATACTAAAATGAATGTACCTTGAGGACAAACTCATAAATGAAATAAATAGGTCACAGATGTGTAAATTCAACTTTCTCTGGTATAATTGAAGATATAAATAAGCTTTAAAGTGTATGTTAGATACAGTGAAATAGAAAATATTCAAATGGTAAGGAAGTTAGGGATATATAATGTGGGGGAAAATGAGATGGTTTATAAAAGGAAACAAAGCTTATGCATATACGGGGTGTGGGGTTGTAGTGTGAGTAGGGGAATGGGAAAAATGAGAATTAAGTCAGGTCAAATACTGGTACAAATTTTCAATGTTGATCGTGATCATGATGTGCATATAAAACGTACCAATAAAATCAATGAATAATTTAAAATAAACCACTTTTTTTTTTCAAAAAAGCCAGCCAAAAGAGGTTAGTGATCTTTGAACTTGCCAGATTAATCTCACTATTTTTCCATTCTTCATACTTTTTATCAATTTTTATATTTAATTAAGTGAAAATACAGATATATTATCAGTGACTAATTTACAAAAAGTAAAGCATCTATGACACTATTATTATAGTTAAACACTTGAAATGGAAATCATAAGTTATATTTAAAACTTTAGATGTGTTGATTTTAGCCTAGTTCTGTTTCAAATGGGTTAGTAAGTGCAATAACTGAAAGAATATTTATCATATTAACTAAGAAATATTAATAATTTAGAATAAAATAGGTGAAGATATACATGACAAACAGATTTTTCTCCTTCCTGATGTAAAATAACTTCTATAGTTTAGAAAGATAAGATTGTACCATTTATTTTTCTCATACTCATCCCTTTTCATGCCTAGTCCTTGACTAAGATGCACAGTTATTAAGGATATGTAATTAACATTAAAGTCCCTAAATGTAGAAAAAATACCCATCACTTCTCACCTTTGTTCCCATTTTTTTTCAACTTTCAAAACAATGAACTCATTTATTACTGTTCTTCTTTTATTTCTGAGGCAATAGATGGACTCTTTTCCAGACAATGACGATTCAAGATGTTAGAAGAAATAAGGCCAGGACTATCACTAGCCTTGCCTTTCAAAATGTTCCAATCATGTATTCATCTTTTTCCAAATAGATGTCGGACAAATCGATTTTGACCCAGCACCAGCACAATAAAGCCAAATCTAAAATCATCCATTTTGGCTAAATTTGAGCCATTGGCAAATATATTTTTAAAATTTTGTTTTGAAGACAATTGAGACCAATTTATTTTCCCACATAAAAAAAAAAGCCAAATAATGCAAGCTAATGATTATAGAAGTGAGATTGAAGAACACATATTTATTTTGGAAAGAAAATTAGAAGACTAACAAATCAGGTCATAAACCATGTTGTGCCGGTTTAGATTAAACAGCAGTCTAAAAGATAAATATTTTGCATTTTAGAGATAAAGGATAGATGTTGTGCTAACAGAAAATTTAAGATTTTTTTCTAGAAGCATTTGAATGCAGTTTCTTCACACATGGTTGCTAAATAACAGTCATCTGCAGAATGGTGAACTGTGATTTTGTAGAGGTGCTTTGGAAAATTTATTTAAAAGAAAACATTCTCAAAATAACAAATATAGATTATTCTGTCAAATTGATGTCAAAAATAGGAGTGTTCTTGCTCTCTACATTTCTAGGGAATAATGTCCAGGGACAGAGACAACTGGGAACAGGGAGATTTATGTCAGTTGGTTAATCTCTGTGTTAAGTTAAAGCAGGGAAAGGAATGCTGTGGCATTTACCACTTTATCTCAAATTATACTCAAAGCAACTTTTTTCTTTTTCTGGATGGGCCTCTAAACCCTCTTAAAACTTTTGTCATCTCTTGCAAATATTATTTGTGATTAAATATACTTTACCTGCTCTTGTCTTTGTGACATATACATGTGTTTGTATTATCTAAATTCAAATACAAGGCCACATACTCCTAAGTGTCTTTGCAATAAGATTTTTCTTATGAAGGCCATTTTAAATTATAATTTGAGAATTAAGAATCTGACCAAGTTTAGAAACACTTGTAATCTTGAGAACATATTTCTCAGTTACTTTTAGATTATTAAATAGTATATTGACAAAGCTTAGGCTCAGGGCCTGCTCCTCTGAGCCTCTAGGTGATACTATGTAACTTCTTAGAAAAATTTTAAGGCTTCTAAAAAATATTTTAAATAAGGATCTTAAAGTATTTACAACATAAAGATTAGAATAGTTAAGATTATCCTATGATGGATGGAACGGAGTGTTTAGGGCTAGGATTTAAGTGTATTTCTCAGAATGACACTAATTTTACTGCTTTTCCATCTTGGCTTCCTGTTCTGAAACTACCAGAATGAAAGAAGAGTTTTGAAATGATTTTTCTCTTCAAAATATTATAGTGTAGATTTTAGTAGAATTTTTGGGGATGGACCCTGTCCTAAATAATATTTTTATTAAGACTTTGATTAAAGTACTTTCTTGATCTATCAGTTCTCATACAACTTGAATGTTGTGTAGCAGACACTTTTAGTATCCTTTAGATATCTTTTATTGGTTTTCCTCCCAGCTTCTTTGTATTTCTGCTAAATGCTTGTGTCTGTGATCTTCAGGGACTTTGTTTTAGAGGTGTACCCTTTGGGTACATATGTAGACCCAAGGCCTGCAGTATTTAATAGAATATGACCCTTGTATGATGCAAACATGTACAATAAGTTAATATTTTCTATATTATTGAAGTAAAAAGTTGAGTTCTGGTGCATTATAGTGTCCATATATTTTACATTTATTGTAAACAGCAGTTAGCACAGAAAACAGAAGTCAGAGTTTGCATTTTAAGCAGAAAATGATTTAAATATAGGGCATTAAAATGGTAGTTATTGAATAGGACAGAACACCTCTCAAGGTGTTCACCCCATTTGCTGAAGGATATACTATTTCCTGTTAAATTAGGAAAGAAGAAGAGTCATAATGTTGCCACTGAAAAGAATTCAAGTACCTGCCACTGGAGCCGCAATATTAGGATTAGGAAGGAATATTTGTTTCAACTGCCCAAACATTATGTAGAGCTCAGCTGCCTCAGTTGCAAATATCTCTCAACACTCATGTGGTTGGTCATCAGGTACTGGAATGTCTATAAACATTCCTGGCAACAGAAAACAGCCAAAAGCAGAATGAAGGTGGCCTCCACCTCATTTGTGCCTTCCAAATATCTTATGATTGCTCCTAATTGGCAGACTTATTTTCCAACTAAAATCTTAGCAGCAAAAACATCTGAAGAATGAAGTCTTCAGCTTTCCGTTTATTGGAGTATGGGACGGTGTCTTTGAAGGAGGTGGGCTAGGTGCTGAATGCTACCAGGGCTATTATGTTGCATAACTCTAAGGCATCTCACTCGTTATGCAGACGGTGGTGCCGCCCAGCCTATAACTCTTGTCATTCACAATGGCAATGAACGATCTAGAGTCAAGTGTTAATTTTAAATATCACATCTTTAGATACATGATAAAAATTGCGTATGTGCAAGAGTAGTCCTCACCATCATGAGAGGATTTGAAATCACATTAAAAATAAGCAAAAAAGAGAAAGAAACAAAAAAGACATGGAAATGAGAATTAAAACATCAATTTGAGGAAGCAGGTATAAATGTCATGGTTTTAGTGTATGTCACAATGAAGATCAATAAGTAAACAATAAAGTAGGTTCAGATTGGAATTTTTACTTAAAATTTCATGTAAGACTTCGCTTTTTACCTCAGCTTCTATGACCCTGAGCTATTTTAGATAATTTCCTATCTATTTAGATAATTGTAGAGAGACTGAAGCTTTCTCAATGTTATTTGGAGGTTTCAAATGAAATATGATTTAAACAGATACTTAACTTTCATTAATTTACTCTAAAACTCATTCTGCACCTGTGGAATAGAGTAACTGACACTTTTCATCTCTTTTAGTTTGTTATCATTTTATTCAAAAGTTTATTTCTCATTGTTTTGTACTTAAATTGTGGCTCTCTGTCCTCCAAGTTTTCAAGAGAAATATTTTCTGAAGGTGAAAATGTGTCATTCATTGATAATTTGATATTACTCTTTGAAAATATTTATTAGGAAACACGTATTATAGGCAAAAGCACAGAAGTAAAGACATTGATTGGTAGTTTGGGAAATTGAGAATAGAAATAAATTATAACAGCTAAAAATGAAAAACTTTAATATTTTGAAAAATAAAAATCTCAAACTGAAAGATTTTAGAGCAGAAGAAACCTAGACTACTGCATTGCCAGGAGAGACACACATGAAACCAGAGAGCCAATGATTTTGCCATGTGTGGTGTCAATAAATTTAGACTGATGCAACTTTGGACTGTTAAGAAAGAATCCTCATGGACAGGGTGGAGACGGTTTTACAGTTTTAACAGCTCAGTAGTCAGTTCTAAGCAACTGAATTCTAAAAATAAACGACTTAGAAATAGGGAAACTTAAGGATGCTATTGGGTAAAAATGATTAAGAGGCCTAAAGATGACTGTTATGGAAATGGTAGAGAAATTGTGTACTAACTATAATAATATAATATTTAAAAATTATGAACAATTATCATACATAATCTCTAAAATGAAAATTTATTTCATATAACCAAAATTTCAGAGCACCTTTGGTCAGTTATATACTTTTATATAAAAATGATAAGACTGAGTCATTCGTACTCAAATGGATGTACCTTCAGGACATCCTCAGAAGTGAAATGAATAGGTCACAGATCTGTAAATATTGTATCTTTTCTCTGGTATGGAAAAATGCAGATGTAAATGTGTTCTAGAATACATGGTAAATACTGCGAAATAGAAAATATTTAAAAGGAAATTGGGTGTAAGAGCAAGTAACAAAGGGAAAAATAATGTGATGGTACCTAGAAAAGGAAACAAAACCTATGTATGTTGGGGGCTAGGGGTTGTAGGGTGGTTAGGGGAATTGGAAAAAATGAGAATTAAGTCAAGTCATATCATATACTGATACAAATTCTCAATGCTGAATGTGACCATGGTATGTATATATAATGTACCAATAAAGATTTGAATAAAAAATTAAATTAAATTAAATTAAAAGCAAACCCTGAGTAGTAAAGAATAATTCCTATTGTTCAGAGGAAAGATAGAAAAATGAATGTTTATATCTAATAAATAATTGCTTGATTCAGCAATAGCTTACACATCTCATAAATCATCTCATAAATTCTGATGTACATCATTTGAAATGAAAAAAATGTAAATAATATCTTGAAAATATGTATGAAAAATAGAACAAACTTAAAGAAAAAACCATATAGAGAGAAATGTAAGCTTTGAATTCAGTAGCCCTATTTTGTGTGATATAAATAATTTTAACTATACTTTTGAAAAGTACCTATTTGTCATACATATTGATCACATTCATTGTAGGGGATTTGCCTCTGTACATAATATATCTTAATTTTTTTTCTCCATCTCCTTCCCTCTCATTTTCTTCTCATTTACAAAAGCTTTGATTCAAATTTTCCTTCTTTTTCTTGCTTTTTTTCCTGTGGTACTGAAGATCAAATTCATGACCTTGCACTTGCAAGGCAGGCACGCTGGCTTTCCTAAAACCTGGCTTTCCTCCTATTTTCTTTTTCTTTTCCTTTCACCCTTTCCTTATTCCCCTTCCCATTTTAACATGTTCTCTTTACTTCCCAGTATCTATCCTTCATTATACTCCTCACTTACCCTTTGGGTTTCTCATACAAGAAAGACAATGTTATATCACATGCATGTCCAATTTATTTAACATACGATTATGGTCTTGAGGTGCATTTTCCTAAAAATGCCTCAAGTTTATCCTTGTTTATGGCAGAGTCGTTATTCATTGTATATCAGTATGTTTTCTTTGTCCATTCGTCTTTCACTGGGCATGTAGCTTGTGTCTAAAATTTAGTTATTATAAATTGTGTAGCTATAAATATAGGTATACAAGTTATTCTTGAAAATAAAGGGCCCTTTTCAGAGCACACTTTAGTTCCTTTTCTCAGTAGATGACTCTCAACTTCTATACCAAAGTTGTACATGACATTCTTGAGTAGTAAGAGCATGTATCATCTGCTGAGAACAACATGGGTGTTGACTGCTGTGTGGTACTGAAAGTAAGTAGCTTCACTGGTTCTTCTTAGATTGTGTCTCCTGTGCTTGATGACAAAACACTGAAAAATCAGAATCTGTTTTTATTAGCAGCCAATTTGTTTACTCACATAACAGTTGTTTAAATATAGATGAAGTTGATGGGCACAAACAAAGGCAGAATGGGCTGGTCTCCATTAAGCTAGAGTTTGTTACTGTTTCGCACATTGGTGATGTGAGATTTTTCACCTGGATAAAAGCAGACAAAACCTACTCTGGGTGAAGTTGGTTAGCACACTGCAAAGTCAATAACCATGTGACCTTGTGTCCACATGCACATCACCTACTACCAGCAGGTACTCTTACTTGTGTTATCATATATCTTCATGAATTACTATAAAAATCATTTTAATATTTGACTCTATATACTGTACATATTAAAAAGGGGATATTTTTCTACAAACTGCCTTAAAATGGACTTTATAAAGTAAGTCTCAACTCTTTAAAGTACATGTTAAGTTTGTACAACTCATCATGGCCACTAAATTGACTGCTCATCATGATCTTGCTGGAACTTATTGCACTAGTGCTTTCTGTAATATAGAATTTGAAGTTTCTAATGATCTTAGTTGTTAAGCAGAAATTACGGTTGTAAAAAATATTCTTTTATCAGAGATCATAGCCAAAATTTTAATGTTGGAATAGCAAAATCCCATTAATGTGCAATAAGTATGAACACACATGATGGAAACCATGAGAAGTCTCAATGTAGTGGAATGAGTGGTGGTTTCTGTTATGCAGAGGGTACATGTAAAATGTTCTCCAAACTCTCATATGTTTGGAGAGAGATTGAATTATGAATATGCTATACTTATCAATAGATTCATCCACTGATGACTTCAGTAGCTGAATGTGCTGTTCAGGGGTGAGGCCTGGTTGGAGGTAGTTCACTAAAGTACATTTTCATATTTAGCTCCTCCTCTCCCTTTTGAGTTCTTGGCTTCTGTGAACTGAACAGCTTTTCCCCTCTATCCCATTCCACCATTTTGTTTCTGTCTGAGAGGCATCAACCATAGACGAAACCATGAGCCAAAATAAACCTCTCCTCCTTTAAGTTGTAGGTGTTGAGTGTTTTGTCTCAGTGAAGAGAAAGTTGATTAATGCAGCTTACAAAATAGTATTTCTGTATCTTAATCTCCAGAGCCTGTGGAAGTTATATAATTTGGAAAAAAGGGGGCATTTGAAGATAGAGGTAAGGATCTTAAGATGAGGTCCTTTTAGATATTCTGTGTTGATAGTTACATCTAAGATACGTTGTTACACAAATGCAGAGCAGAAGATAGACATACAGAGGAGAGGGTGTTAAGATCCTGGAGAAAGTGATCAGTGAGGCCAGCCACAGGGCCATAAACCAAGAAGTGTTAATCACTATTAGATGGTATAAGAGATAAGAATGGATTCTCTGATTAAATAGGAGAGCAAAATATATTAACATCTTGAGTGTAGCTATAGCTTCCAGAATTTTGAGATGGTAATTTCTGCTTTTTTAGACCACCTAGTTTATGTTTAACTATCCCAACTGTGGACTCCTCGAGGCTTCCATCAAGATTTCAAAGGAAAGCCTAGGAAACCAAGACGTGTACCATCAGAAGGGCTATGTATGAAGCGTAGGAAGGAAACTGAAGGTGTAGTAGAGACTCTAAGAATTTGAGTGTGCTCAGAATCTGGAACCTTGATGGAAAGAAAGTATGTGGAACCTATTCAAGAGAAAGGCTACGTGGTCTGTAACCAGCAAGGACACATGGGGGGGTGCTACTGGAACTCTCTGGATCTCGCTTTCACCAACATGTTCCCTTAGTACTGATCAAAGACCTACAAGATTCAATGCTTTTACTTAAGCGTTTCTGTCTTGCTTTCCTTCTGTTCTTTTCTGTCTTACTCCTGGAATGAGGATGTTTATCCTGTACTATTGTACTTTTAAACTATGTAACTTGTTTTTGATTATTACAGGAGTTCACAGCTAAGAGTTTGTGTTGAGTTTGAAAGGAGACATTGACTTAGACTTCTGAGACATTCTAAAAGTGTTAAAACTTTGGGAAAGGGATTATTGCATTTTCATTATATTGTAAAATAATTCTATAAAGTTTGGAAAAATTATTATGAGTTTGTTATTGTCTTTACTTAGTTTAATGAGTTATGTTTAGGGGTCAAATAGACAAGAGGTGAGATGTGACAGTTAAGTTTAACTGTCAACTTTATGGGCTTGCTAAAGCTCCTTACCACTGAGTTTATTTAGTTTGTCTAAAATGAGTCTTTGGGATTTTGGACTTTTGATTTTATATATATATACATATATATGTATAAATGTATATAAATGTATATAATTTTATATATATATATATATATATAATTATATTAGGTCTTGCTTTTGTAGTTCAAGCTGGTCCTGAACTCACTATGTAGCTCAGGCAAGCCTTGAACTCACAGCAATCCTCCTGCCTCTGCCTCCCAAGTGCTGGGATTACAGACATGAGCCACCACGCCCGGCACTGTGGTGTATGGTACCAATTGCTGATGAGTGTAAGTCACCATGCCTGGCAATGTGGTTACTGGGGATCAAACTCGGGACCTTGCCCTTACAGGGCAGGTGCTGGAACTACTGAGCTAAATCCCTGGCTCTTGATAATATTTTTATTATTTTTTAGTGAAGGTGGTTTTTTTTTTTTAGTCCAATACTTGTTTGTTTAATACCTTGTTTTCTCCACAAGTCTCCTTGTCTGTCTTGAATGCTATATATCCGTGTAAGTAAAAGCATATAGGATGAGAATGGACTTGTAAATCCAGTTTTAAAGGCATGTTGGGGGTTGAACAAGTTTAGGAGAGATTCTTTTTAGTATTAGCTGGACAATATTTTTCCAAAACCACATAAGTCATTTTGACTCTAAGGGTCACTTTTGTTTCAGTTTTAATTATTCACTGTAATCATCAATAGATGACTGTAATCATCAGTCAAATTCAGTGCTAAAATTTCAGACAAGCAATAGTGAAACAGGTGTTTTGTATTTCTCATGGAGTCTTTTCAATATAAAATTGTCCTCATTGCAGATGAAGAATTGTTTCTTTTTTATTTTATCATCATAATGCTAGCTTGGTTGCATGACAGTTTCATTATCACAATTTTATAGTGGTCACTCGTAATTTTTGATATGAATAAATTTCCTTGTGAGGTAGCTTAGCAAAAACAAACAAAAATGACAACAATAACAACAACAAAACTCAGAATTCTGACTATCCAATGTGTTGCTCTCTTTGATTGGTATAAGGAGGCTTCTAAATACATTTTGGATTTTTAAAAAACTGTCTATTTAGCATAAGCTAGTGGAAAAGGTGAGCTATATGTCTTTTCATGTAACTATCAAAAACAATTTTAATTTTAATATATACACATACATTATAATTATATATCTCTTTATATACCTTGCATTAACCCTAAGAACCTTGATTAATATATTTATAGTCAATGGCCAAAAATTTTGTTTTAGAAATGCTGGATGAGTGGATTCAATTTATTTGGAATATCATTCAACTGTTATGGGGAAAGTCTTTGTACTTGTGGCAGAGATGATGTCGTGTGTTCACCAAACACTGTTTGATTTTCTCTTCTTGGGCACACATGAACACTACATAGTCCAGTCTCTTAGGAAGTTGTGCTGAAGTGAATGGCATAGAAGCAATGCTGAAGTGAATGACATAGAAACTATGCTGAAGTGAGTGGCAAGAAAATGCAGCGTATAGTGTATCCAGGTCTGGGTAATCTCCCATTGAGTTATACCATACTCATTCTTCCTTTATTTGGCAGTCTTGAAGGTTTCGTGTTGAAGATTACAGTGGCATGTGATTGAAAAAAACACAGGTCTTGAGTCATCGCTAGGAAGAGATGCACAAAGAGATTTTTTAGATGATAATATTTGCACACTGGGAAAGTGCTCTATCACTTTGCTACATTTCCAACCCTGAGAAATATCTGGTCGATGTATTAAACCACTGGATTTCAGGTTTATTTTTAAAGCAGCTAATGTAATTATTTTTCACTCATATAGGACACAGTAATATTTTTGTGGGTCTAGTTTGGGGGAATTTGATTACATAATAAACACAAATAAATATTTGAAAAAATAGAACATAATTTTTTAGAGAAATAAACTATACTTCTTGAAATACACTTAGGTATGCACTTCAAAAATGATGACTTTGAAGTTTTATATGTACTCCTGTAATCCCAGCACACATTAGGCAGAGGCAGCAGGACTGTGGAAAGTTCAAGGCCAGCCTGGGCTGTATATGATAAAATTTTATCATGGGAATAAATGTGATGTAAATTTAGTGATTAAAATGGTGAAGAAAAGACTGGCACCCAAATATAGCTTTGCTAGGAACTAGAATGGAGTCACCTGGAAAAGAACAACTTGGTGAAGAAAAAAATGTAGTTCTCCATGTATGGGGAGGGAGTTAAAAGGGCAACTAGAAAGTATAGAGAAACTACAGAAATTGAGTGCATTGCAGAGAAAGAACCAACGAAGCATTCTGGAATGCTAATCCTGGCTCTTACCTCCACTAACACTAGGTAAGCCCAGGGAGGGTCTGAAACCCCAGGGAGAAACCAAAGTCTGGGCTGTAGTGCTAGCCTGTGGTTATTATAAACTGCGCATATAGTGTGGATTTTTACTGTGGAAGTAATGTCAGACTAGAGTTGGAGAAAAAAAATTAGTGCAAAACCTGACATATTAAAGAATGTTTAATCAAGAACTGTTTTGGAAAAACATTAATTACTTAAGATTGAGCTATAGAAAAACTATGCTTCTGTATTTCTGGGGTCACCTTGCCACAATACTGGGTAAGAGACAGCCACAAGAGACTTTAAAGTCTCAGAGAGGGTATGAATTATGTATAGACCACCTAAGAAGTATAAGATCATCCTGGGATGGATACAAGTGTCCCCCACTCTATAGTGAGAAACTAGGCCAGTCATCTATGGTTTTTGGAAAAGCGTATGTATGAAAGTTCTGGCATTAAAGCCAGGGACTACTTGAATATCACACCTCAACTTCCTACATGCCGCGCAGAGCTCAGTGGCCTCTGGGCTTTCCACATCTGCCAATATGATCAAAGACTTCCCTTGGCTTTGTTAGTTGTCAAAGCCTGGAGTTACTGACAGAGACCTCCTAGGGCAGAGACAGCCCCTCATAAATCCATAGGCCATAAGGCTAAGTGGAGAAATTCGTGACTTGGAGAGCACAGGGAGACACAGAAACTAGGAGTGGCTAGAGTGGATATCACCCTAAGGCAGACACTATTGACAGAGCCCAGTAGCAAATATGAGGCATTCATACATGAACATGTGCATGTGGAAACAGAATAGGTCTTAGTAGTGACTATTATCTCTGTATCAGGTGTATTCAAATGCTTCAAACCCAGAAAAAAAAAAAAGCTTTCAAGAAGAATAGGATTTGTTTTGAAATTATTTCTCATTTTCTTTTTTGTTTTTCTGGGTTTTTTTTGGATGGTGAAGGTGGGAATGGGGTTTTGTTTATTTTTCCTTTCTTTTTTTTCTTGTTTTTCTTTATTTTATTCCTTTTCCTTTTTCTTCATTCTCTTGGTTTTTTTTTTTTTTTCTGTTACTTTTATCCAGTGCTATGATTTTCCTCTTATGCCTTTATAGTACATTTTACTTCATTTATCTCTTTCTCATCTTCCTTTCCTTTTATTCCAACTTTTATTTATTTAATTTTCTCATTTCCCACCCCTTCTACCATTACTAGTATTACTATTATGCATTATTAATTTTTAGATATTTAGCTGATTCTATGCTATCGTTGTTGCTAATTCCTTTGCATTATTTCAGTAGTATAGTCATTGTGCTTAGTTGATACTTACTGTATATCAATATTCTGTCTATATTATTATTGCTTATCTCTTTTCTATTGTTAAGGGTGGAACACGAATAACTATTACTGGTAGCTATTGCATGTAAATATTCAATTTGTCTTTGATTCTATTATTTTTTTCTGATTTTGTTGCTATTTCCAGGGTGGTATAGGTGTTGCTATCAATCAGCTTTTACTGTGTGCCAGTATCTTGTTTTGTTTTTTTATCAATAATAATATAGTTTAGAAAATGATTGCTAGAAAATAATTTCTGGGACAATTACCTGTGCTTTTTCCTCCCCAAATCAGCAGAAGTTATGATCTTGGGAAAGAGGCAAAAGCCCAGACTGTATTAGTGGACAGGAGAGAAAACTAAAGAGATCTCCATACTACACAGTTTTTTCACTATATTCACCTATATATTTCACTATATTAAATTCACCTGATGAATTTAATTCATTACATGATTCTGGGGAAAATACTCTCTTCATGTTTGTGTAGAAAAGATGGCTGTGGTCATGCTCATCATCTAATACAGAGTCTGTGAATGGAAGTAAAATTTTAAAATTTTGCCAAATGATTCCATTTGAGAACCAAATTATTTTCAGAGAGAAGTTTTCATCAGCCAAGTATTACTGTGACTGATTTTTAATACTCTGTGCTCATGAATGCACTCTTTTTCTCATATGCCAATTAAAAAAATGAGAAAATAAGACAACAACATATCTATAAAGCTCCAGATCTCTCAAAGCTGATCAATGGAGAACTGATGGAGATGAAATAAAAAGGCAAACAGCTGAATTGTGAGAAGTCATAAAAGAGGAAAAAACATAAGTGCTCAACTATCTCAAAGATGATACAAATAAATAGATCACTGACTTTATAAATGATTAGGATGCTTACTGAAGACAATAATAAAAAGCTAGCTGAACTGAACAAAACAGAAAGAAAAAATTATATATGAAGTGAAAAATGGAAGGTACAGAAAATAATAGAAAGTCAATCTTTTTCAAATGAAAAAAGATTAAGAGATGGATGGAGGAGGTGGGAAGGGAGGGAAAAGGGATTTAAAAAAGGAATTAAGATATGTAATACACTTGACCCAACACTACACCAGGAGTGTAAACATTAAGTACTGAAAATATGTACTAACAAAAATTTTAATAATGAAAAACTGGTAGAGCAAAGAATCTGACTCAGTGAAAAAGTACCAAACAGAAATCTTGGAGTTTAAAAATTCTATTGAAAGTAATGGGCAGCAGATAAAAATATATTTGAAGATAGAATGTCAGAACTAGAAACATAGGACTGATGCACATGATGATATATTCAGAGAGACTAACAACTACAATAGAAGATGGCAAATTTATCTAAAAGCTGCAGTTTGATGCAAAGAAAATTAATTCAGAATTAATTGGAATCAGTGAAAAGTCAGAAGATAGCACAAATAGCATTCAAAAGCCTGTTTGCAAAAATCATAGCAGAAAATGTTCCAACTATGCAGAAATAATTTAAAATATAGATAAGTGAGGCATAAAAAACCCAAATAGCCATGATTAGAAAAGATCCTCTCCTTGACATATTATATTTGCAATTCCAGAAGTCTTAGACAAGGATTGAATTTTCAAAGCTGCGAGAGAAAACCAATGAATCACTGATAAAAGTAAACCCAGTAGAATTACAGCAGCCTTCTAAACATAAACTATAAAGGCCATAAGATCTACCAGCACTCCAAAATTTCTAAAGCATGCTGAATAAAGAGACAATGATTAACACATCTGATAAAATTAACACAGAAGGCAGGATAAACAGTTAAGTAGAAGGAGAGAAGAGGCATCAACCACAGAAACATAAGACAATGACAAAAAAGTCATTTGGTACATTTCAGTAAAAAATCTCAATGTGAATGAGTTTGATTTCCCATTTAAAAGCTACAGATTGAATCTCAAAACAAAACCCAACATTATATTGTGTACAGAAAATAAATTTATTCTAAAAAAAATATTCACAAAGTATCAAAGAATGGAAAACGTAGTCCGTACACAAAACCTGAAACAAGTGGGAGTAGCCATCCCATTTTTGTACAGAATGGGCCATAAGAAAAGCTTAGCAGAATCAGAGGAGGAAAAGAAGTCACTACATGTTTAAGAAAATACTTCAAGAACACATCCATATCCATATCCATCTATATCCATATCCATATAGCCATATATATATATATATAGGATATATGAATCACGGATAAAAGTAAACCCAGTAGAATTACAGCAGTCTTCTAAACATATATGGATATGGATATATCTATATCTATATCTATCTTTATCTATCTATCTATCTATATCTAGATATCTATGTATATATATCCAGACAAGCCTCAGCCAGTTTAGAGAGACTCAATACTCCAGAATCACAAATAAATAGATGAGTAGACAAATTATCAGCAGAGAAATAACAGCATTGAACTACTACATCTTCTATCAAATAGAGTTAATAACTGAGTGTTACATCCAACACCAGAATACACATTCTTATTAGTTCCAATAGACCATAAAGTAGTTCCTAAATCATACTTAAATACAAAAGAAGTGAATTATCACACACATATTATCAGTTTATAGTATAATGAAACTAGACATTAGAGCCCAAAGAAACCGCACTAATTATGTAAACACGTGGAAAGAAGTGATATGTTCTTTTTAAGCCAAAGAATCAAAATGAAAAGAAGAAATTGGATAGCTTCAAGCATCAAATGATAATGCCAGTACAACTGAACACTGAGACACAGTGAAAACAATCTTGAGAGAGAATTTGTGGTTGTGATCTCCACAACAGAAAAACAGCATGAACCCAAATAAATAAATATGTACCTCAGTGTTGTAGAATAAGAGAATAAATGAAATCCAAAACTAGTTTAAGCAAGAAATTATAAAAATCACAGCAGGATTTAATTAAATTGAGATTAAAATAATAAAGAAAAAATTCTTTAAAAGAATTTGTCCATCTATAAAAAGAAAGAAGGAAAAGACCTAAGTTAGTGCAAGTGCAATTAAAAAAAAAAAAAAAAGAGACAAAATCACAACAGACACCACCAAAATCCAGATAACTAAGTGTAACTATTTTGTCTGCCTGAACTTTAACATCTTAGTTGTTTTTATTTATTTATTTGTTGCTGGGCAAATACTCAACATCAAAAGTGAAAGAAAGAAAGGATTATTTTAGTTCACTGTTTGTACAGGTTTCACTCCATACTCAGCAGTGTCTAAGGCAGGGGCATTGTAGAGGAGGAGGACAGAAGAGAAACAGTCCATGGCAGGGTAGGCAGAAGCACTGAGCAGTAAACAGCAGCAGTAAGTCTCCTTTTATATTCCATCGATGCTACAAGCCTATTGATTGGTGCTACCCACACCTGCAGTGTGGGGGCCATTACCCATGTCAACGTACCAACAACTATACTAAACCAATCAATGAGTTAATCAAGTTATCACACTCTTAATCATATGTATAAACCTTTAGTCCATATTCACACACTAGATCAGGCCCTCTCTGAAAGCCCCACCAATGAGTGCATGGCTGTTCTGGGGGATGTCTAGATACAAGCCATAACATTTCATAAACTAGGAAATGCAGAAAAAAGCTATAGATTTCCAGATACACGTGAATTACAAAACCTGAACCAAGAAGACATAAAAACCCCAAATAATCCAGTAACAAGCAATGAAGTTGAGAGAATAATATAAAACCTACCAAAGAAGCAATGCCTAAGACCTGATGAATTCACTGCTTAATTTATGAAAACTTCAGGGAAACTCTATTGCCAGGACTACTCACACTCTGATAAAATTGAAAGAGAAAGCATGCTGCCAAACTCATTCCTGGAAGCTAGCATTACCTTTATTCACAACCAAAGACTCATCTAACAAGTAAACTGCAGAACGATCTCCTTAATGAATACAGAAGCAAACCTTCAACAAAATGCAGCCAAACTGGATGCTACAAACTACCAAAAGATTGTAATCATGACCACTAATTTCATCCCAGGGATGCAAAGATAACTCAAATTATGCAAATTAATAAATGTAATACTTCACATAAAAAGATACAAGGGTAAAATCCTATGATCATCTCAAAACATATTAGAAAAACTTTTCAGAAAAATTTATTAGGCATGTATGATACAACTGAAAAAATAGGTATAGAATGATCTTATTTCAGTGTGATGAAAGTAATTATGGTAAATATACTGTCAACATCATGATAAACTGTGCATACTGAAAAGTTTTTCTCTAAAATCATGAATAAGGCAATGATTCCAACATAATAATTCCTGTTCAATATAATATTTGAAATAGAGCAATTAAGTCAACAAAAGAAATAAAAGAAATACATATAGGAAAGAAATGTCAAACTGTTGTCATACACATGACATTATCTTTTACATAGAAGATCCAACATCCCACCAAAGACTCCTGAAACTTGAAATCAGAAAAGTAGACAAGATAACAGCTCACAAAATTAACATACAAAAATCAATAGCATTTTATACATCAATTATGAACCTACCAAAAACTGAAGTTAGGTAAATAATACCATTCATAGTAACTACTATAAAAAATTAAACACAGATTAACCAAGCAAAGGCAATGATAATAATTCTAAAATGAAAATGTACTCTGAAAAGTTAGATGAAAGGCAATGTCAGAAAATGGAAAGACAGCCCCATCAATATTGTAAAAATGCTTATACTTCCAAAACACTGAGAGATAGATGATAGATAGATAGATAGATAGGTGATAGATAGATAGGTAGGTAGATAGAGCAGGAGCCAGTGTAATCCCAAATTTCAAGTTATATTTCAAGGCTATGGTCCTAGAAACATAACAATATGACAATGTGACGATGGCACAAAATGATATATATAGATCACTGAGATAGAATAGAAGGTTCAGAAGAAATGCTATAAATGTTCAGCCACCTTATCTTTGACAAAGGGACCAGAACACAAAAGCTCATGTTGGAGGTGAGGTAGCCTATTTAATAAATGGTGTTAGTAAAATACAGCATTCAGAAGATTGAAGTTGGACCGATGTCTCCTACTATGTACTATGATAAAATAAAAATAGATCAAAGATGTAAATATTAAAATAATCTCCTGGAAGTTAAAATAGCTAAAGCTCTTGAAGACTTAGGCATAAATGAGGATGCTTTGATCAGAACTCCAATTGCACAAAAAATAACAGGAAGAATGAATAAATGAGATTATGCCAAATTAAAGTTTTTACACAATTAAGAAAAACAGCAACAGAGAGAAAAAAGGCAGGCTAGTGAATGGGAAAATTACTTTTGCCAGCTACACCTTGGACAGAGGACTAATATGTAAAATATGTAAAGAACTAAAAAAATTTAGAAAGCCTTACTCACTCCAAAAATGGCCAACCAAAATGAACAGCTTTCACAAAATGAATTAGAATTGGCTGGTGATTACGTGGAATAAATTGTTCAGCATCACTGGCCATTTGAAAAATGTTTAAAAAACAGTAAGATTATATCTTACTCTGGCAAGAATGACTATCATCAGAAAATCAAATAAAAAATTCTGACAAGGATGTGGACTCAAAAGAACTTTTTTTATATTGCTTGTGCACATGCAAATTAGTGCAATTACTATGGAAATCATTGTGGAGAGTCTTCAAGGAAATTAAAACTTATAATTCCATTCAACCCAGCTATTACCCTTCTAGGGATCTTCTGAAATAATTAATGTCTTTATATTACAGTAAGCATGCTATGTTTATTAGCAGCATAACTCATAATAGCTGAATCTTGGAAGTGGTCTAGAAGTCCATTAACAGATGAATGCATAAAGAAATGTCGTATATGTGTATATATCTCACAATGCAGTACAATTATGCTAAAAAAGAAGAATAAGCGGGACCAACTTCTAAAAAAAAAACAGATGCATCTTGAGACCACAATGTTAAATGAACTAAATGAGAAACAAGACTTAAATATGTCATGGTTTCTTTTATATAAGAAACCTAAAGTACTAATAAATCAAATAGCAAATTAGAAGACAGACAATAGTAAATATAGAGATAGAACTTTTGCAAATGGGAAAAAAAAATCTGAGAACTAAAAGTAGAGGATAGAGGGGAAGAGAAGGGGACTTAAAATGAATTAAAATGTTTCATCTACATGCACTATTTCCTTGTGATGAACAAAATCATTGTATACTGCAAAGTGGCATCCATACAAATAAAAATTAAGGGCTGGGGATTTAGCTCAGTGGTTTCGGAGCCTGTCTTGCAAGAGCAAGGACCCGGGTTCAATCCCCGGTAACCACATACAGTACTAGGTGTGGAGACTCATGCCCAGCAGCAATCAGTACCACATGCCACAGTGCTAGGCGTGGTGGCTCACACCTATAATCCCAGCACTCAGGAGGAAGAGGCAGGAAGATTGCTGTGATGTGAGTTTGAGGCTGAGCTCAGGGCCAGCCTGAACTACAAAGTGAGACCCTGTCAAAAAAAAAAAATTAAAAATTATATGAATTGCCATTCTAGTCTAAGCAAAGAACATGTTTTTTAAAAGTCTAGTTTGATTTCTTATGATTCTTTAAGTGGCTTTACTCATTTAGAAAATCCATATTTGATACCTATTACATGACATGTAGTTTTCTGAATACTGGGGATCCATTAGTTGAAGAAAGTGATGAGTTTACATTTTTTTAAAAAAAATTTTAAAAAATCTTTATTGGTACATTAAATATACACATCATGATTGCACTCCATAATGGGGATTTGTGCCAGTATAAGACACAACTTAATTCTCATTTTTTCCCATAGCCCTACCCACCCTACCACCACCCCCATATACATAAAATTTGTTTCCTTACTTTTTTGTTACAATCTCAACATTTTCCCCTTTCACTCTATTTTACATTGAGCATTTTCTATTTCACAATATATAACATACAATGCTAGGACTCATTTACATCTTTATTTTCTCATACCAGAGAAAAGATGCGATATGTACCTATCTGTGCCCTATTTATTTCACTTATGAGGATATTCTCAAGGTATGTCCATTTAAGTAGAAATGATTCAAACTTATCATTTTTTATGGCAGAG
>PVIR01019658.1:0-31679 GCA_004026965.1 Petromus typicus
GTATACAATCCGTGTGCCCTGTGATGCCTAATTTCTTTCTGTGTCTTTTTGTGGCTAACATCTATCCTTGTTGTCACACTAGAAACAGCCACTTGGTGACCTGTAGCAAGCTGAATGTTTTTCCCATTGTCCGCATGACAGTGTTATTGATATGAAATTCCTGTGAATCTGTTATGCATCAATTGTCCCCAAGTCCTGTGTGGGAATCCCGATCCCACTGCGGTGGGTGTCAGAGGTGGGGTCCTGGGAGGTCACCAGGGTAGAGCCCCTGCCATGTGGGGTTATTGTCCTTGGAGAGGACACCAAGACTTGCTATCCACCATGGGAGGGGCAAGGAAAGGGCAGTGGTCAGCACGTGGGGGGGGGGCCCTTCCTGCAGCACACTCCCTGTGCATCCCTCCAAGAGCAGCAGCAAGTAGGCACAGACAAGGAGGCGCTGTGGGCCACACATCATGGCCACCAGTGAACTGGAAAGTCCAGTACCCACCGCACGGTGTGGGGAGACAGCGTGGGCCTTGCATGTGATGACCACCATGTCTGACCAGTCCATGGCGTTACCCAATCAAATGCTGGGCACCTGCACTGTTTCCATTTTTCTTCCTTGTGCAGTGCTAGAGCTGGATCAGAGTGGACCTGCAGAACACTCCCATCTGCAGGCAATAACGAAGCATGCTGCTGTGCACATTTGTCTGCAAGTGCCTGTAGAGATCTGCACATGTCTCGTGTGCTTTTCAGCACACATTTATGTTCTCACAGTTAAAATGAGTAATAAACTGGGCATGATGGCACACACCCGTGATCCCAGCCCTCAGAGGCTGAGGCAGGAGGATCACCATGAGTTCAAGGTCACCTGGGTTACATAGTGAGTTCAAGCCAGCCTGAACTACATAATGAGTAAATTTTTAAAAAGATAAACAAAACAAACCGTGAGGAATGAGGAAGACTTCCATGTCCTGATTTAATCAGTAGAAGGTCTGATTTAGACCTCAGAGCCACCAGGCAGCCACAGCTGGCACAGCCACTTCTCTCTCCTTAGCATTCTTCCCAACCTGCACCTCCCATCCCCCTCCTCCGCCTACACCTGAGACTCAGGCAGAGGCCTGGGAAGGTATGCAGGTGATGGGGTGGGGCTAGTCCACGAGGCTCTGCAGACTGAGACAGCTGGCTGTGGACACGTCTGCCTCATCATCAGTGTGAGTGAGCTGTGGGTTGGGGTATGGTGGGCACCAGAGGGCACGGTGCCTAGGAGGGTGGATGTCCCTGGACAAAGCAGGAGCCAGGGACAGATGTGCGGAGGTAGGGTCACCACAGGTCACCTCCCAGTCGCGGAATGTGACAGAGCTGCCAGCGGCCTGCTGCCCACACATGCACCCTGCACCCTGGAGTGGCTGTGGAGAAGCCAAGGGAGGAAAAGGATCGGTAGCCCTGGGGTTGTGGCAGACACATGGCTGACCCTTCTGCACAGAAACACGCTCCCCTCTGAGCATGGGGACATCCTTGTGTTCAGTGCAAAGGCTTGGCCTTCACCTTGTCCTGATCCATGGCACAAGGCCATGCAGACCACACAGGCTGAGGCCACAGTGCTGGGAGCTGTGTCCCCTGAGAGGGAACGTCTACTCACTCAGTCATATAGAACCCCTCTGAAACCTGTGTCCTACTGTGTCCCCTTCAAGCCTCTTGTCTAGAGTATGATCTAAAATCAAGTAGTGTTTGAGAGGTGTTTTTGTGAGGTACTCATCTTCCTCCTATCCTTGCCCTAGTCAACTTCCTGTCTAGGCCATGGAGAAGGCTCAGCCCTAACCCAAAGGACAGGGTCCAGGTCCTCACTGGGCACCGAGGACTGCACAAGGAGTTTGCAGCCAGATGACTTGGTACAGTGCCTTATGCCTTGTGGCTGGTCTCAGGAGACTTCAGAGACCTCACGTGAGGGCCCTAGCTGCTGGTTGGGGGCCTGGGCAGGAAGGCCGCTGGCATCCCATCACATTGATGCTCAATCTGCAGAGGGCATCTCTTCCCAGGAGTTCAGAGCCAAGTGCATGGAGGTAGTTCAGGCCCTGTGGTGCCCACCAGGAAGGCCAGCACCTTCTGAGGCCTCCTGGGCCTGGTGTGAGTTGCAGGAGGAAAACCTCAGAGGGAGGCCATGCTTCTCCACAGTTCCTTCCACCATACTCTCAGAGTTTTAGACCTAGGAGCCAAACTCTGCTCCTCTGGATCTCATGTATCCCTCGATCTACATGTGCCACTGTGTCTCAGTTTACAGAGACCCCAGGAGTTAGCAACCCCCATCCTGTAAGGCCCTTACCAACTCTTAGTGCACTGTTGGCATTTGGCCACCAGGAGGCAGAAGCCCAGACCCCAAGACAGGGTCAGCCGCGCTTCCGCCCTGTGGAACAACCCTGACTGGCCTCAACTCCCTGTGTGGCCTCCAGGGAGCCATGCCCCGTCAGAGAGGAGACCCTGAGGCCTGAGGTCCTGGCCTGTTCACAAACACATGTCTCCCTTTAACTCTTGAGAACTTGGGTGTTGTCTCTGTCCTATGGTCCAAGCCCCAAGGTCCCACCCTGGGCTCTATATCCAAAGGAATCTGCTGACCAAGACGAGGACAGATGCCAGTGAGATAAGGCAGTCTGGGAGGACCTGCTCCACCCGGGCCACTTCCACATCCTGGCCTTGGGTGACTGGAGGATTGTATCCTTGGAACCAATCTATAGGCAACATGCCAGCCGGGTGGTGCAAGATTGGCAGGAGAGACCTGTGCCCTCCAGGAGCCTGCTCCTGCTCTGAGGGTGTGGCCACTTAGAGGCACCAGGAGGATCCCAGAGCCATGAAGGCTGAGGCCACTTTCACCCACCACCCTAGCCTGCCTCAGCAGCTCGCCCAGCTGTGGAGACACTGGCCATTTGCTGAGCAGCCTTGGAAAGGCTGTTTCTTCTCTTTAGCCCTCACTTCATAACTCATTCTGGGCTGGCCAGGCAGGAATGCAGGGGTCTGACCTGAAGTCACTGTGGGGACTGACACTGAGCCAGCAATAAGCATGAGAAAGTAGGGGGAAGCTGGGGTAGAGGAATGAGTTCCAGGAAGAGGATGTTGGGGTGGGGCAGAGATCAGTGATCTCCTGAGAGGTTCAAGCTGCTGGTCCTGGAAGGTGGTCCACCCATCCACACTTCCAGCTCCAAAATGGAGCCAAAACATCTGCTACTTCTGAGTGGCACCAAGAGACCTGAGAGCACTTATGGGGTCCATTTGCTCTCTCCTTGTCCCTGTTTCTTGATTTCCCTGAGGAAAGTCAAGGACTCAACATGGTTCATGAGCCAGGGAGCGCTGGTGCACACCTGTGATCCCAGAACTCAGGAGGCTGGGGCAGGAAGATCACCATTGTTCAAGGTCAGCTAGAGATATACAGTGAGTTCAAGGCCAGCCTGAACTATATAGCAAGACTTTGTTTAAAAAAAAAAAAAGATGGTTCATTAGCCCTAGCAGAAGATAGCAATGCCATCCCAACCGCATCCTGCTTTCCATGGCTGTTGCTTCTATGGCCACGCAGGGGGCTGAATCTCCTGTGGCCACTTCCCATAGTCTCACCTCCCTCCAGGCCTCAGCTCTCCTTGCTTCCAGCCTGGTCCCAGAGCCTTTCCATGGGAGCTGCAGCTCAGGATGTCCTCCCTTAGGGCTTTCAGGAGAAATGCACACCCCAGAGGTGACATCTGGTTGGAGAGCACAAGCCCATCTTGCCACTGTTCCCTCCCACAAGGACCCAGACACTCTCAGGCCTCCCACAGCACAGGCTGGGGGACCTGGGATTTCACCAGGTAGGCCCCCATGACAAGGCAGGGAGTCCAGTGAGCATTTAGGGCGCTATGGTACTCACTTCTTCCAGGCCACGAGTCTCCTCAGGGCCCTCTCTGCCCCCACACCCGTGCCCAGAGTCTCTCTCTGGGTCCTCAAGCCCCAACACAGTGCGTGGCTCGGTCTCCACCTGAACCCCTCATCACTGCATCTTGCTCCCAGGTGGATTCAGCCCTGCCTGGCTCCCACACCTCACTGGGTCTCCTATGACCCCCAGTGTCTGAACTCTGCCAGTCATTCTTCTCTTGATCTAAATTTTTCTTTTAGTTGATGTACTCATTTAAATTTTTGAGATAGGTCTTGCTGTGTAGCCTGGGCCCACCTTGAACTCCTGACCCTCATGCTCCTGGCATCTCTTGAAGCAGAGTGTCCCCTCTACACACAGGCAGCCCACAGCCAGGCCTGAGAAGGCCAGGGGCTGCCCCAGCTGTGGACAGGGAAAAGGCCCAGCTGGAGCCAGGGTCTCCCCTCCCTGGGTGAAGCCAGGACAGGGATGCCCCTCCCCTGCAGCCCCACGCCTTGAGGCCCCTGGGGAGAATCACGCTGGGCCACCAGTCTCCTGCGGTTTTGAAAGTCCTGCCAGAGGACATTCCAATCCGAGCTTGCGTCTGACATCCTGGTATCTGGAAATGGGGGGAGTGTCCCTTCCCTGATTTCAGATAAAAGAACCAGGACCCTCAGTCCCTGGACCAGGTCAGAATTGCAAATTCCCAGGTTGGGGAGAGTGTGTCTTGATTCCAGAGCACAGGTCACCTGATCAGCAGGAGGAGAGGACACATAAGGTGGACACGGCACCATCTACAACCCCAAACTGCACCAGCACCAAGGCCACTGCCTGCTTGAGACAGACCCAGATCCCCCATCTGGGAGTCCCAGATCCAGGTGCTGGATCGCAGTGTGGGAGGGTGTGTATGTCTGGGGACCCTGCTGACATATGTGAGGCATTAGCCCCATCTGGGCTGCCTGGCGCACTCTGAAGGACTGGGGCTTGCTCTGTTAGAGTTCACTTCTGGCAGCCAAAAGACTTGGGCGGACCAGTCTCCCCAGGCTGGAAGACGGAAGTTAGCACCGACCTGCAGTGGTGAGTGGGGTGAAGGGATGGAGCTGGGGTGCCGGGCCGAGAGGATGGAGCTGCTCCCCGATTGTCAGAAAATGCCCCAAGAGTAGGCATGTGGTCACTGGCACCTTCTGGGAGCCCTGGGAGCCCATGGGGGCAGGTAATGGCTGGAAGGGGTCCTAACCCCAGGGGATAGCTGTTGGGGTCCATGTCTAGAGGATGAGGCAGGCCCAGGGGCAGGGTGCTGAGCTGTCTGGGAGGCATCAGGTCTTCCCAGGGAGAAGGATCATGGGATGAAAGGGTGCTAGCATTGGGGCTTCTTGGTGCCAGAGTCTCTGGGGGCCAGTATGGAGCGGAAGTGGCTCTGGTGCCTGGCATGTGTCTGTCAGGCAGCATTCAGTGTCATCATTCAGGTTTCACATGTTGGCTGCACTGTTTCTCTGGTTTATGGGAGGCTGAGGGGCACAGGGCTACTCTTCAGGAAGCAACACTTGAGGCAGGAGGGAAGGACATCCTGAGAGAGGTGTGGCCAGGCCTCAGTCCTTGGGGAGAATGTTTTGGGTCCGGGATCCCCCTTGGAATTGTCTCCCTGGCTGAGGACTCTGCCCCATGCTCAGGTGGAGGAAAACTGGCACAGAGATGACACAGTGGCATCTCCGGGGGCAAGAGCACAGCGTGTGCAGAGGAGCACAGGGTCCATGCATGTTCATGAGGCTAGGGTTGATCACCCTGCTTCACAGAGATGAAAGCTGGAGTCACTGGTTTGGGCAGGAGCCAGAGCTCCTTTGTCAAGGATTGGAACCCCAAGCTTAGCAGGCCTGCCATGCTATGGGTTGGAAGATCACACAGAGTGTCAGGAGCCTCAGCAGAGACTGTATAGTGCACAGGGGTGAATGGAGGTGCTGTCTGGTGTCCCTGGGGCTGCACCAGCCACACCACATGGCCAAGGCCCCTCTAGCATGGCAGCTAGCCGTTCTAGGGGCAGTGGGGGAGCAAAGTTACTGGACATCCCCCTGTAATCTGCTATGCATCCAGCTGTTCCCCATTCACTGGAGTAGTGTCAGTAGTAGGGCTGTAAGGGTGTGTGGGTGGTGGCCTCAGAGCAGCCATCAGCAAGAAAGGCCCTTGCCTACCAGGAGCCAACCCCAGGCCATCTCCCTAACAGTAGCCCTCTACCAAGGGACGAGGCTCTAGAACTCAGCCACCCTGCCAGGCCAGAGTATCTCCCAGAATCTCCATGCAGAGAAGGAAGGGGGACTTATGTCACTCAAGGACATGAGGATGCCAAACACCATGCTGTGTGTGACACTTAGAACCAGCATAAGAAAGAGCAGTTACAACAGAACCCTTCTGGACATGCTGATGCCTACCTATGATTCCAACTCTAAGGAGGCTGAGGCAAGAGAATTGTAAATCTAAACCTAGCTAGCGGGCTGGGGATTTAGCTCAGTGGTTCTGGACCTGGGTTTGATCACCGGTAACCACATACAATACTGGACGTGGAGACTCACACCCAGCAGTAATCAGTACCACATACCACAGTGCCAGGCATAGTGACTCATGCCTGTAAACCCAGCACTAGGGAAGCAGAGGCAGGAGGATTGTTGTGATGTGAGTTTGAGACTGAGCTCAGGGCCAGCCTGAACTATAAAGCGAGACCCTGTCTCAAATAAATAAACAAACAAACCTAGTTAGCTTGGGCAACTTAGCATTTTAGTAAGAACCTTTCTCAAAAGTTTATTTAAAAAAATTAGAGATGTAGCTCAGTGCAAAGACCTTGGGTTCAGTTCCCAGTACAAAATCACCCAAAGCAGAACCCACATAGTCAGAGTGAAAAGCCATCAGATTTCAATGCACTAATGGAAGAGCTGCTTATGGGATGAGGATAGCCTTGAGAAGGCTTTTGGGGGAGCCACAGAGGCGTCATCACCACCCCTGCAAGACACAGCGCTCCGCTCAAACATAGGCAAAGTGTGCATCGCTGGACCAAAGGCTGTATCAGAATTATCTCCTGTCCTCAGTCCCACCACCATCCCACATGGCAACAAGTTGTTTCTCCAGAGACACCTCTCATCAGACAGGAGTCAGTGCAACCCCCAGCTATCCAGATGCTGGTCTGTGAGACTCAACATCCAGTCTGCATCCTGGACAATGGCACTGTCCGGCCTGGGTCTTCCATGCTCTATGGCCAGCCCTTCACCAAAACAGACCTCCTGAACTGGGAACAAGCACTTCATCACACTCTGAGAAGCCCCAGGCCCTGACTGATCTTGTGGTCTGTTTTCCAGACCAACTTGCCCACCTGGGCTGACTGCTGCCAGTTGTGCTGCACCCTGCTCAACACCGAAGAGAGGCATAGAATTGTCCCCGAAGTCTGGCTCCAAGATTCAACAGAATGGGCCAAGGAGATGGCCCAAGGAGATGGTTCCCGAGACAGTCAGGCAGTGACTTCTGCAAGTGACTGCAAGATATTCCACATCTTCATGTCTTTTGACCCCAAAGCTCCTGAAAATCAATGCATAGTCAACGCTGCTTTTGTAGCTCAGTCCACTCCTGACATCCACTGCAAACTACAAAAACTTAAGGAGTTAAACATTATCTAGCTGCTTGAGGTCTTCACAAAAGTCTTTACTAACCCAGACTGCAAAGCTCAAGATGCAGAAAGAAAAATAAAACAAAAAGTCTCACTCCTTTTGGCTACACTTGAAAACCAAATCCTACTCAAAGTTCAGGACCACCATTCAGGGCAGGGAAACCAGGTAAGAGTCTTTTGCATCTGGACCAATCTGTTTATTACAAAGAACTCAGATACTTGGGCTAGGGATATAACTCAGTGGTGTCACACCTGCCTGGTAAGCGTGAGAGGTCTTGAGTTCATTCCCTGGTTCCAAGGAGAAAATGAAAAAAGAAATCAGACTCTGGAAAAATGAATGCTCCAACCCTAACCACAGTGCCCCAAGCCAAAAACTTCTGACTTATTTGGCTCCACTAGCAATCCAAGCCTGTGGAGCTCAATTAGCAAACTCCCAACTGCTGGTTCTTGTTATCAGCATGAGCCTCTGTTGTCTGGCCTGCTTGGACTTTCAGAGACTGAATCAGATTAGGAAAAGACCAGGCTCCTTCACTCTGGGGCCCCAAGAGCCCATGATAGAAATGACAGTTAGGGACCAATCTATAACTTTTATGGTCAATATAGGAGCTGAGCATTCTGTAGTGACCACCCCTGTAGCCCCCTCACTGAGAGGGATTTCACCGTCAGGTGGGCAATAGGAGTTCAGATGGCATGGCTGTTTTGCCAAGCATGGACCTGCCAACTGGATCCACGGGTTCCTGTATCGGCCTGAGTACCCTGTCCCTCTCCTGGGAAGATATCTGCTGACCTAACTCATGGTACACATGATGTTTACCCCCAAGGGGCCTGCTAGCCTGACCCATATGTTAAAAAAAGACTGATATTGTCTGTAACCATCCCAGAAATGACAAGTGGGAACAGCACGCTGCCAATCGGGAAGAAACAGCCCCCCACCCCAAGTTACTGGAGATGTTTCCAGAGGTGTGGGCTGAAAAGTCCCCACTTGGGATGGCCAAGAACCTGCTCCAGTCCTGGCAGAACTTAAACTGGAGACAGAGACTGTCAGACTGAGATGATATGTCAGACCCTGAGAGACATGACTCTCAGGCATGACCCAGGAACACATCAGCTGGCTGAGGGGTGCAGGGACCCTGAAAGAATGCCAGTCTCCTTAGAATACATCACTGCTGCCAGTTAGAAAGCCAGGAGGAAATGGATATAAACCAGTACAGGACCCCAAGCAACCAACCACACTCACTTTGCATCCTAGAGTCCAAACCTCTGTACCCTGCTGAGTTTGCTCTAGCCTCCATCATGCCTGGACCTTATAGATGCCTTCTCTGCTGTGGCCATCCTCCTAAGACAGATGCTCTTCTTTAGGAAGATGCAAATACAGGGCAAAGATACAGTTAACCTGGACAAGACCTCCTCAAGCCTTCAAAAACCACCCCATGCTATTCTGGGAAGCTCTAGCCACTGACCTGGCTGCTTTCCCTGAGGAAAGAATGAACTGCACTCTGCTATAATATGTGGATGACCTCCTATGAGCAAGTGAAACCAAGGGACACTGCTGGCAAGGAACTGTAGCCTGCCTCTAATTGCTTCTAGGTGCTGGCTACCACATACCTTGGAAAGAGGCCCAGATATGGCGGCTTCTGTTTGGCACCTGGGATTCATCATCACCAAGAGACACCCATCCCTGGGGCCATGCTCCTCTATGCAGTCCTCACCAGATCAGAAAAGCAGCCCCTAAAATCAGATGCTCAGAAATAACTTCCTTTTAAGGAGATTAAACAGCTACTCAGCACCCTGTGCTGCAGGTGTAAACTGAGAATTTAATCTCTTTATTCATGAAAGGGGCCATGTAACCCTGGGAGTCCTGACTCAGACAGTAGGTTCCGGGCAGAGGCCATGGCTCCTTGTCCAAATGATAGGGCACTGGTAGCCAGATGGACACAGGAGAGCAAGGCCAAGCTCCCCACCTAAAATGCGAGTTTGTGTTCTCCAAAATAGAAAAATGAATTTTAGGAACGACGGAGGTTTGAGTAGGAAAATTTTATTGAGAAAGAAAGCTTCTGCCTGAGAGGCAGAAGGGGGAACCCGGAAAGGTGGGTAACCCAGAGATGCCTTTTCCGGGGGAAATTTATGGGCCAAAATCACAAGGTGAGGTGGGCTCAAAGTAGGGGCTTCCAGTAAGATTCAAGGAGGTGGACAAATTAACAGTTAACCAACGGGTAAAGTGGGGCTTCCAATAAGATTTAAAAGAAATTGGGGCCGGGGAGTTAGCTCATGGGTTCCGGCGCCTGTGTTGCAAGCACAAGGTCCCGGGTTTGATTCCCCGGTAACCACATACAATACTGGGTGTAGAGACCCACACCCAGCAGCAACCAGTACCACATACCACAGTGCCGGGCATGGTGGCTCACGCCTGTAATCCCAGCACTCGGGAGGCAGAGGCAGGAGGATTGCTGTGATGTGAGTTTGAGGCTGAGCTCGGGGCCAGCATGAACCACAAAGTGAGACCCTGTCTCAAAAAAAAAAAAACCTAAAAAAAAAAAAAGATTTAAAAGAAATTGGCAAAACAATGGAATTACAACATGTACAGTTATTTAAGTAATCTTGATCAAATGGGGTCCAATGACAAATCAAGTCGTAGAGGGTCTTTTTGAACCCAGGTGGGTCAAATTCCTGGCCCTTTACCCCAGGGAATTTATAATTACTACATTCCTGGGGAGGGGGTCGATCCAGATCTTGAGGAGAATGAGGCCTTATTTAGGAGAATGAGGCTTACTAGTCACTGTTATTCAGGAGTTCTGCTGATGTCCTTGACCTTTGGTAACAGTCTCCCTTCTTGCGAGTTTTTCAAGGGCCTGTCCTAGATATCTGCCTGCCATCTGTCTAATTAGCTTTTCTACCTATAATAAGATGACCTCCCTGCCTCTGTACTCTGGAAGCAGCTATTACTCTCATTAAGGAGGCAGACAAGCTGACCCTGGGACAGAGACTTGGAGTAAAATTCCCCACTTGGTTATGACTCTGATGAATAGTCAAAGACATACATCGGTTTCACATGCCAGAATGGCCCAATATCAGGGGCTACTCTGAAAATCCGAGGATCACTCTGAAAGCTGTTCAGACTTCAGACCCAGCTATCTTGCTGCCTGCAGAACAGCGCCAACCAGACCCTGGAGACCTGATGAGCGGTTCCCCGGCTGACTTGACCTCACTGAAGAGCCAAAGGCTTAACCAGATACCACCCTGTTCACTGACAGCAGCAGCTTCACAGGAGACGGAGAACAACCTTTGGGGTGTGCAGTCACTGCCTCCGACCAGGTCATTGAGGCAGGTCCCTGTCTAGATAGCTGGCACAGAGGCAGAGCACTGGGCCCTCATCTTTGTCCTCTGATGGGCTCAAGGAATGACTGTCGCTATTTATACTGACTCAAAGTATTATAGGTAGAAAAGCTAGTTAGACATATGGCAGGCAGATAGATAGGGCAGGCCCTTGGAAAACTCACGAAAGGGAGACTGTTACCAAAGGTCAAGGACATCAGCAGAACTCCCTGAAAACAGTAACTGATAAGGCCTCATTATCCTGAATAACTAAGTTGATGGGGAGTCAAGATCTAGATCAACCCCCCTCCCCAGGAATGTAGCAATAGTAAATTCCCCCAAATAAAGGGCCAGAAATTTGGCCCTACTGGAGGAGTCTCCTGATGGGGTCGGGGGAGACCCTCTACAACTTGATTTCTCTTTGGACTCCATTTGATCAAGATTGCTTAAACAACTGTACGTGTTGTAATTCCATTGGTTTGCCCATTTCTTTTAAATCTGGAAGATTAAAAGAATCTTACTGGAAGACCCCCCCCCCTTAAACCCACCTTATCTCATGGCTTTGTTCCATAAAAGCCTTCTAAAAAGTGAGGGGGGTGGGTTACCCACCTTTCTGAGTTCCCCTTTCTGCCTTTCTTAGGCAGAAGCTTTCTTTCTCAATAAAATTTTCCTACTCAAACCTCCATCATTCCTAAAATTCATTCAATCTTAGAAAACACAAACTCATGTTTTAAGTGGGGAGCTAGCTAGGCCTACTCTTCTGTGTCAAAATTATGCCTTTCCATTGTTCACATTCACCTGGGGCAATATACAAAGAGAGAGGACTTCTAACCGCAGGCAGAAAAGAGATTAAAAATACAA
The DNA here is from genome assembly GCA_004026965.1 of Petromus typicus. Taxonomy (NCBI): domain Eukaryota; kingdom Metazoa; phylum Chordata; class Mammalia; order Rodentia; family Petromuridae; genus Petromus; species Petromus typicus. The sequence continues at coordinate 11,670 of PVIR01019658.1, forward strand.
AAGAGATACTTTAGGCTGGGAATTTAACTCAGTGGTTCCAGTGCCTGCCTTGCAAGCACAAGGTCCGAGTTGGACCCTAGTAATTACATACAAGAGTGCCAGGTGTGGTGACGCACACCCACCAGCAATCAGCACCACAGTGCGGGGCCTGGTGGCTAACCTCTGTAATCCCAGCCCTTGGCAGGCAGAGCCAGGAGGATTGCCGAGCTCGAGGCTGAGTTTAGAACCAGGCTGAACTGATTGAGACCCTGTCTCAAAATAGAAAGAAAGAAAGGAAGGAAGGAAGAAAGAAACAAAAGATACTTCAACTCCTAGATCCAATCTGGGAACCCGGAAAGGTGGCCATCACGCACCGCCGAGATACCAGACAGAACAAGACTTAATCACAAAAGGAAACCGGCCAACTGACTAGGCAGCTAAAGAAGCCGCCAAATAGACCAGATAGACCCACTGTCCTCAAGCTCTTGCAGGCTGTCAAAAATGGCCGTGTCATATGTCCAGACTACAGGTGAAGAACTTTTTTTTTTCTGAGACAAGATCTTGCTTTGTAGTTCATGTTAGCCCTGAGCTCAGCCTCGAGCTCACAGCAATCCTCCTGCCTTGCCTCCGAGTGCTGGGATTACAGGCATGAGCCACTACTCCTGGCATTGTGATATGTGGTACTGATTGCTTGTGGGCCTGAGTCACCATGCCCGGCATTGTTGTATGTGGCTACCAGGGACTGAATCCGGACCCTGACACTTGCAAGACAGGCGCCAGAACCACTGAGCTAAATCCCTGGCCCTGGTAAGGAACTTTTTGCCACAAAAGAACAGGCTCCGTCCCTGCACCCTGGGAAAGTGCCAGACTACAAGGATGAAGAGGGGACCTGAGGCTGGGCAAAGAGACAGTGTGCTGGGTGTTTTTGCCACCTATGACATCCACAAAATGAACTGTGGAGCCTGAGCTAAGGTGCATGGCTTTTGTCTCAGCAAGAAGGTTCTCATACTGATGCTGAGGGCTGAGCAAATGAACCTATACCCACTGACCGGGGTGCCGCAAGGACTCACCAGCAGCACACAACTGTAAGACCAAGGGGCAGAGGTACAAAGTGCAGGAAGCTACTGCTTCAGTAACCTTCGCCAGGAGGGCTGGAGAGAGGGCTATGGCAATAGCAGGGCATGGATGGAGATGAGATTCGAGGATGTGAGCAGCACCAAAGTGCATGTGTGGGTAGAAGTGGCAGCAGGGACTCCAGCATGAACAGCCAGACCTTTGTTGGGCAAGGAGACAGCCTTGGCTGGTGGGCCCTTTCCCAAGGCACAGGGCCACCCCTACATCCACTGAGATATAAACACCATGGTGGTTTCTAGCTTATGGACCAGCAAATGAGGCTGAGAAACAGGCCATTGGCCAACACATAGCAGAAGCCCAGCAATGTGACACAAAAGCCCAAGACTATATGACCTCACCGCGCAGAACTATGCTCAGCAAGCAAAGCCAGTGGTTCCGAGTTTCAGGGATAATGCAGCGGAGATCCACACAGGCCAGGCTGCAAGTACCTGAGGCTGGGTTCTGAGACCCTTTGCAAGTTCAGGTCAGGGTTGTGAGTTTACCTCACTCTCCATTCATCTGAGGACAGCTGCGCCCAAGAAAAGCACCACTCCTCTTCACACTGCGCAAGCAAGGACTGCGGGTGGTCCCCAGCCAGACAGCACTGCCAAGAGCTGTGTGGATGGAGGAAAAAAACAAAGTCACATACCAACCTTGTCTTTACTTAGGACTTTTATACTTTGCTCAGCATGGATTTTTTTTTTTTTTGCATGAATTTAGAATTTTGGAACAATTGTACTGAGGGGCTGGGGCACAGCTCCATCGTATATGCTTGGCTAGCTTGTCAGGGGACCATATCTGAAGTGCAGAGGGTGAGAAGGCTGTGACAAGTCCTCTTTTCCTTTCAGCCTTTCAAATTAATAAACTACCAAAAAAGAATGACCAGAAAAATTTTTTAAAATCAGACAACTCAAGCAAAACATTTTTTTTCTTGACAGGGTCTTGCTTTGTAATTCAGGCTGGCCCTGAACTCATCATGTATCCCAGGCTAGCCCTGAATTCACAGCAATCCTCCTGCCTCTGCTTCCCAAGTGCTGGGATTACAGGTGTGAGCCACCACGCCCAGCATTGTGGTGTATGGTGCCGGGGATCGAACTAGGGACCTTGTGCTCGGCAGGCAGATGCTAGAACTACTGAGCTAGATCCCTGGCTGAAAAAAAAAAAAAACCTGAATTTGAACCAGGGAGGAAGCTCAAAATCTACGCGGCAGCTTGGCCTACACTGAGAGGTCAAGGGAGCCTCAGACACAGAGGCCACGGAGCCCTCTCCCACCAGGCAGACAGGGAGAGGTACAGCGCCCAAGAATTCAGCCAGGACACTGGCACTTCAACTGGGGAAACTGTACAAGAAGGGACTATAGATACTGAGACATGGAACAGGTATTCTGAGAGGAAATAAAGTGCATAAGAAACAATGAATCCAGGGAAATGTATTGTTACTTTATTTATTTATTTTTGATGGTGGTATAGGGGATAGAACTCAGGCCCTTGCGCTTCCAAGTTAGGTATAGTACCACTTGAATTAAATCCCAAGCCCATTATATTTTAATGCATATTAAGAATTAAAGATGTTTTTTGTTTGTCTGAGATAGGATCTCATTAAATTGCCCAGGCCAGCCTTGAACTTGCAGCCTCCTGAGTAGCTGGGATTATAGGTGTGCACCATCTCTTCCAGCAGAAGATAAGGATTCTGTATGTTGGGAGGAAATATTAGGTTAAATATGACTGATAAAATATAAGGGAAATGCATAGTAGTTATACAAAAAAGGGCATTCCAACTGTGGGAGCTGGGGAAAGAATAACTTGAAAAATGTAGCAAAACCAACCAAGAGCCCAGACCAAGTCCTGGCTTGAATTATTCCAATTTTGAGACGAAGCTGGAAGCAGGCAACTATGTGTTCATAAAAAATTAAGAACTCGGAGACCAAAAGGACAAGAACAAATAGTGGAAATAAACAGGAAAGGATGCCGCAGGCTCATGTTGGTAAGAAGAGTGGTCCCCACCCCACCAGCAGCCTGAAAGCCACAAAGCCTGGGCCTGAGCCCAGCAGACACTGCAGCTGGTGTTGGAAGAGGCCAGGGAGCCCATATGGTGGACACTGGGAGGAGGATATATGGCGCCTCTTGTGCCTGGCAGGCCCTTGGCACAGGGCAGCCCTGCAGGTTTCCACAGGTGCCTTCAGCACTGGTTCCAGTAGAGTGGAGGGAGCTGAGGAAGGGACAGCAACAGCCTAGTTGGTCCCTGGTAGAAAGACCAGTCAGGGCCAGAGCCACAGGGAAACTGAGGTTGAGTCCTAGGCACCTGCCAGGAGATGCAGCTCCTGACAGCTGCACAGGGCTGACTCCTTTCAATCCCAGCCCCCACAACTGGAGCCCACAGGGGTCCAGTGCCATCCTGGGCAGAGGCCAGCAAGCCAGGTCAGAACACACCCAGGATGGGCTGACACTCATCATGCCTGACCTAGGCTGTCTACTCCCCAGGCCATTGTCCTGTCCTGGGACCCCACCCAGCCATAGCTCCAGAGAGCCCTACAGGGACACCTGGCCTTTGGGTGGTGTCCATCTACCCTGCCCAGACTGGGAGGAAACATTCTGGTTACTTGTTAACACGAAGGTTGTAAAGGGGATCCAGGGTAACTGCCTGGACCAAAGGCCTCCTTCCTCCCCTCAGTGGAGCAGCTCCTCATGCCCCACATCCTCTGCCACACAGGCTGGGCATCAGGTAGACGTGGCTTTGTCATGTGGATCAGCTGGTGGCTCTGGGCCCTGGTGGCTGTGTGTGCTGGGCAAATGTTCCGGGAACAGGCAGAGAGGATCATGCAGGCCATGCCTGTCATTGACGGGTGAGTGTTACAGGGCCAAAGGGTTCTCTGCCCAGGATGTGGTCCCGGCCTTTTGCTGGTCTGAAGGGTCTCTGGGTTCTTGCAGGTGGAAGGCTTCTGCAGTGAGAAAGGTGTGTGCGGGGATGAGGCAGGGAGTGGTGTGGCCAGCCCCCAGCTTGTGGAAGGGGACCCAGCACTCTGGTCCTTAATTCTCAGAGCTATGAGCCTAAGCTTCTTCCTCAACCAGTCCAGGCTAGGGGACTGATGGGCATTTCTCTGGCTCTTTACCCTCTGCCTGCAGTGCCCTTGGCTGCTGTGCCTACTCGGCTCCCACCTCCTCTGACTGCCCCAGTATGCTTCGCTGCTTCTCCCAACACCCACCCTATCCCCAGGAGTCACCTGCACCCCTTGTGAACCCGCTTTGGATGCTGCACAGCCATTTGCCTTCTCTCCTTGCCTGCAGTGGGGACCCTTGTGCCCGGCTCTCCTCCTTGTTTAAATTGGGCCTTCATACCCCAACTTAGCTCCTGGGAGCACATGCGCAGTTCTGAGCATGCCAGGGGCACAGTGGACACCTGTGTTCGGGGTACACAGTTGCCACTTGGCAGGTGCTGCTGGGATTGCCCAAAGGCAGAAAGCTAGATGAGCCTGCAAGCTGGTTGGTTTCATCTCAGGTAAGAAACCCAAACAAGCAGTCTCAACAACACACAAGCCCTCTTACGTAAGGACTCAGTGCTGCCATTCTTTGTGGTTTATCACAGCTGCACCAGCTCAAGCCATCACACTGCCACACCAGTAAGCAAGCTGGAGGAAGGGACAAGGGGCATGCAAGTAACTTCCTGTCAAGGAGTATTTCTAGAACCACAGGACAGAACTTAGTCATGAGGCCACACCCAGCCTCAGAGGGGCCAGGAAGTTTCTTCAGTTCAAGTGACCATATGTCCTGCTAAAAATCTGGGGCTTGTTACCAAGGAAAAGATGAAAATGGATAACACAAGCCACCAGAAGTGTCCCACAAATGGCTGGCCTCTTCTGCCCTGCTGAGGTCACCACACAGAGGTGGGTGGGTCTGGCAGCTCAGAGTGCCCCTGCCAGTGGGCAGAGGTGGATGCATTCTGGAAGTAGAACTCCGAGGTTTTGCCCTGGCATTTGGACCCCCACCAGGGAGGGCTGGAGGCAACGAGGGGAAAAGAACAGAGTGTGGCTTTTCCCCATCCCCAAGGCCCCACCTGTGCCCTGGGCAGGACGTCTGTCCTCAGCGAGAGCCCTGCAAAGACCCGCCCCAGAGAGCGAGGGGGACCCTGGGGAAGCACATCCATGAATTTATCCGCTCTCCCACCCACCCACCTGCTCACCCATTCACATTCATCCACCTGTTCATTCACTCACAAAGGCCTCCTGATCAGCCTCTGCCTGCCTGTTCCTCATGTCATACAAATCCTACAAGTCCTGGAAAGTGACTCCACTTCCAGAGTCCCAGCCATGACCTAACCCTAAGCCTGTGTCCCTTGGCAGAGGGCAGCCCTGGCCTGTGCTGCTCAGGCAGGGGTAGGTTTCCTAGAGGAGCCACAGGTCCGCCTCCCTCAGCTCCCAGGGAAGAATCAATGCAGCCCAAGGGAGCCACAGTGTAATCACACGTGACATCTGGAGGATGAGCCGTCTGTGCTGCCAGGTCCTTTGGGGCAGAGGAGTATCAGGAAACTGCGTGCAAGGCTCTTCCCTCTGCGCAGGGAGAGGAGCCAGGGTGGATAGATGCCTGGTGTCCTCTGCCTATGTTTCCGGACCCATGTGAGGAATCCCTGCAGTGATCAGTGAATAATGCTGGTCTGGCTGGCACCCTCCATCCCAGTAACTATGAAGGGACCAGGTGCTCCCTGGGAGGGAGGGGGAAGTCCCGGTGACCCTAGCTTGGGTTACTGGCCACGGGTGGGGCACAGTGGAATGCTCACCATGTGCAAGTGTGTCTGGAGGTCAGGGCAGCCTGCATCTCCACACTGGATAACTCTACCCTCAGGCACAACGACCTGCCCTGGCAGCTACTGAAGAAGTTCAACAACCAGCTGGGAAGGGTCAACCTGAGCACTCTGGCTGACACACACACCAACATCCCCAAGCTGAGGGCTGGCTTTGTGGGTGCCCAGGTAGCTCTGTCCCCCTTTGGGGACCACCTGTCCTGTGGCATGAGAGCAGGGCTCCCTCTGGGACATGGGGTTACACTGGGGCCTGGCTCTCAGCTCTCCCTCCCTGTCCCTAGTTCTGGTCTGCGTATGTGCCCTGTGACACTCAGGACAAAGACGCTGTGAAGAGGACACTGGAGCAGATTGATGTCATCCACCGCATGTGCCAGGCATACCCTGAGACCTTCACATGTGTCACCAGCAGTGAAGGTGGGACCCTGGCCAGCCCTGAGAAGGGGTGATGGTATGGCATGGTGGGGACCTGGCCTCCTGGATGCCAGGTCCTTCCTCTCCTACAGGCATTGAGCAAGCCTTCCGAGATGGTAAGGTGGCTAGCCTGGTAGGCGTGGAGGGCGGCCACTCCATTGACAGCAGCCTGGGCGTCCTGCGGGCACTGTACCACCTGGGGATGCGCTACATGACCCTCACTCACAGCTGTAACACACCCTGGTAAGAGCCACACAGTGCCAAGCTGAGGTTAAGGATCTGAGGTACCTTCGTCATCAGGCCGGTGGGTGTGGGGGCTGAGACCCTCTCTCCATGCTCAATGCCCACTCTCTGTTCTGCAGGGCTGACAACTGGCTGGTGGATACAGGGGATGACGAGGCGGAGAGCCAGGGGCTGTCAGAATTTGGGAAGGTGAGGAGGTCGGGGCCCCGAGGGAGGAGGGGAAACTGGGCCTTACCTCTCAGAAACTGCTTCCTCACAAGGGAAGCAGGGTTGCTATACCCATCCCTGGCTGCATGGCCCCAATGGCTTCAACTCGCCCTACCCCCTCCTGTAGAGTGTGGTGAAGGAGATGAACCGTTTGGGCATCATGATTGACCTGGCCCATGTGTCGGTGGCAACCATGAGGGCTGCTCTGCAGCTGTCCTCAGCGCCCGTCATCTTCAGCCACTCATCCGCCTACCACCTGTGCCAACACAAGCGCAATGTGCCCGATGACGTGCTCCAGCTAGTGGTGAGGCCAGGTGCAGGGACCACAGCATTCCCCCCAGGAGTCCTGGCCAGTGCTCAGTGTCCCTCTCTCCTGTGCAGAAGGAGACAAACAGCCTAGTGATGGTGAACTTCTACACGGACTATGTGAGCTGCTCATCAGAGGCCCATCTGACTGAGGTGGCTGGTAAGCGGGGGAAGCCAAGGGGCATGGGTTGGGCCTGCCCAGGGACCTCACAAGCTGTGCTCCTCCAGACCATCTGGACCACATCAAGACGGTGGCTGGGGCCCAAGCCGTGGGCTTTGGTGGGGACTATGACGGCGTGACCAGGTAAGGGTGAGAATAGCAAATCCTGAGCCCAGGAGGGAACGGTACCCAGTGATCTGGGCTTCATGCACTGGGGCAGTAGAGTATACAAAGCCCTGCCTTGGCCCACCAGGCTGCCTGTGGGGCTGGAGGATGTCTCCAAGTACCCAGATCTAGTGGCTGAGCTGCTCAGGAGGAACTGGACTGAGGAGGAAGTCAAGGGTGCACTGGCGGAAAACCTGCTGAGGGTCTTCAAAGCAGTGGAGAAGGTAAGAAAGGTCAGCCCACACCCAAGACCTGCCCACTGGGCACCACCTCACCCTGTCCACATGTGCACAGGAGCGCAACCTCACACGCACCCCTGAGGAGGTGCCGATTTCCCTGAACAAGCTGGACGGCTCCTGCAGGACACAGTACGGCTACTCGGCAGCCCCTAGCCTCTCCCATGGGCCAGGTGCCCTCCTGGCCTCCCTGGTGCCTCTGCTCCTTGGCCTGTGTCTTCTGTGATGTCAACGACAGCACCCACTAGGGCTCCAGGAGCACAGAGGAGGGAGCTCTGCTGCGCCAGGAGCTGAGGCCCTGGGAAGGTGCAGCTTCTGAGTAGGGGGCTTAGTGCCTGGACACAGTAGAGCCCAATAAAGCTTTGGCCCCTTCACTCCTGAGTTGTCATCAGTGCCCCAGCCCTGGAGGGCAGGCTTAGAGAGGAGGATCTCAGGGGACATTGGGTGGGTGACTGAAGCTCTGGAGGACCAGGATGAGGACCTCCAAAGGGCACTGCACACTCTATGCAGGGACTAAAGAAACAGCCAGCTCCAATGGCCATATCCATGTGTACTCATGCCAATGTACAATATACACAGCTCACCTATGCACATGGGATATACACAGCTGTGCCCCAGTCCTACATATACCTGTGTGCATTCCCACGTGACTGCACATGGCATATGCAAGCTCCTGCACACAAACCACCCTGCCTCTGGATCTACATCTCTGGTAGAAGCCCAGGACCTTGCATCTGCAGAGCATGTCCCCATCAGTCTCATGTGGTGAGTGGCAGAGGATCCAGAACCCCAAGGCTCTCACATAGGGCAGGTCCCTCAGGCCCAAGGGACAGATGGCATCACCTTGCTACCCCAATTCTCCCCATTGGGACCCAGGCAAACCACCTTCCACAAAGCTGAAGGGATTTTGAGGTGGCTCATGGGGGTTGGTTCACTGGCACTGCACATCCAGATGGGATCTACTGAGCCCATGCCCCTTGACACACAGGCAGGGCCTGCTTCTAGTATTGCCCTGCCTGGCCTGTGGACGCTGGTGAGGGCCAGAGAGGCACCCAGCCATGTCTGTTCCTGGTCTGAGAAGACTAGATGTGCACACAGCCCAGGTCTGGGGCTGGATCATGTGACACATCAACAGGGAGTGGGGCAGTTTTGTCCACCCAGGGCCTTGGCACTGGCCCAGGACAAGGTGTGGCCCTTTCTCCAGTCCCTCATGATGTGGCTGGCTAGGGCAGCTCTGTGCAATGCAAGGGTCCAACAGGAGGACTGCTAACCCTGAGATCAGCAAGATCAGCCACAATTTTCGTATTGTGCAGCTGGCAGGGATTGGGGACAGCAGGGGAAAAACTTACCATTTTGCTAATTGGGAAGGATTTTTGCTTAGAATGACTTTGTTGCTGCATATTACAACATGGCTTGAATATGTGGCTCTGGATTACACAGAGGACACACAGCTGTGGGTGTCTCTCGCACTGAGCACAAGCAGGAGTGTGCCAGGCCAGGGCGGGGTAAGGGGCCAGAGCCCTGAGGGCTGGTAGTGACGGTGCACTGAGGTTGGGCAGTGATGCTGTACTGAGACTGGGCACCAGGTGCTGAGCTGGACAGGCCAAGCAGGTTGAACATTATGTGAGCAAGGCTAACTTAGTCTAAAAAGTAATCAACTGCATGGCTGTATTACACCCTTGCCTCCCTCCAGACCTTGAACTGAGTGAGCCTCAAAATCCTTGCCTGGGAGTACAGGACAAGCACCCAGAGTCTCACCTGCCCAGCCAAGACCACCAAAGCAAAGCCTGAGAAAGTTTTCAAGGGTCAACTTATTTACTTCCAACAGCACTTCAGGAGGCAATCATGCCACCCTCCTTGATCACTGCCCTGCACTGGCAGCATCCTACACGACATTGTGTGCACAGTCTGAGAGGGATACACCCAGATGGTATCTGGATCCCAACATCCTGGCCCCACCACCCCATTTTGTAGGCCCAGACAGAAAGAACCAAACAGTGCTTTGGGAAAAGATCACACACTTGTGCCACAAAGGCGCACCCGGTGCTCTGCAAGCCGCCTGCTTTCTATTTTGGCAAAAAACAAAAACCCTGGAAGCTTCAAGAACATGAAGTAAACTTTAGGAAACAGAAAAAAACAGAACAGCAGCAGTGCCTCTCAGTCCAGCCGGCTGTCCCTCAAGTGACGGGGTGTCTGCATAGAGCCTCACAGGCTTTCAAGGTGAGAAGTGGGTGAGGGGCAGCCATCATTTCCAGTAGCAGGACAGATACGTGGTAGCGTCAGAGGGAGAGGCACCAACAAAGGAAATGGTGTTGCTGCAGAGCCCAGATTCCAGTCAGTGACACGGGCAATACGGAGCCCAGCCTAGAGGCCCAAAGTATCTCCAGAAGGGCCACGAGTGGGTGAGGGCCCCAGGCAATGGCTCCATCTCTGTGGACTAGGCACCTTTGGGAACTGAGGAGCAAGGGCAAGAGGTCAAGCAGGGTCAACAGCTGGCAGCTGTGGTTGGGCCCAGCATGGATTGACTGAGGAGGGCAGGGGCTCGGCCCACAAGGCCTCAGGGCAGTGTTGGTGACATTCAATGTCCCTGACACAACACCAGTCCAACCCTGTCTCCTGCAGGGCAGTGGGGGAAGGGGTTGGGGAACTGCCTGTCAAGTGGGGCAGGCACGACCCTCCCAGCTCAGGGAGCAGCAGGTGAGCAGTCACAGCCACGGCAGGGGATGCAGGGAGCCTACTGACCTCCTGTTGCTGGCCCAGGTCACAGACATCATCCATACACATCTGTGCCAACTCAACTTCAGGACACAGCCCCACTGTCCAACCCAGGAGAAACCAGATCATCCCAAAGGCTGCCAGACTTGGCAGCAAGAGGAAAGGGGAGGTGGTGGGGAGGAGGGAGGGATGGGGACAGGTGCCTCTGAGACATCACAAGGCAGGACAGCACAGTACGGTGGGCAGCTAGTTCCTCAAGGCAGCCAACCTGGAAGGCAACACAAGACTCCAATGGACAAGGCAGAGATTTAGGAACACCACGCCCTGTCAGGTTCGTGTGAGAGCCCTGCACCTGGGGCCATCGTTATCCCCTGGGTCTCCACAGCTTAAGGTTGTACTGTAATAGCACTAATGAAAGATGCTAGCAACAGGAGTAGCAAAGAACCCTCCCTCACTGAGCCACGTGGAGACAGAATGCATGATCGTGCAGCTGACACCAAGTCCCCCACCTTACACAGGACACGGCCCCACCTTCGCGACAACTGGTCCTCCTGGCTCCGCACCGAGCTCTCGCCCACAGCTGAGGCACCCTCAGGCAGCTGGCTGAGCTGGTCCAGCACCTCAAGCCCGTTCTCCTCAGCGATCTGCACGATAAGGCTATCCACCTGCTCCTGGGGCGTGGTCAGCGTAGTGGCGGAGCTCATGGAGTCCTCCATCACCTGAGGGGATGTGGGGCAGTGCGCTGGGCACAGGGACCCCACACTCATGGAGCCCCATGCCACCCCACCCATGTGGCTCTTTTGCCCAGGACGCTTTCTCTGTACCCTCATGTTCCATAGGGAGTCCCCTGGCCACCACTCAGCCCCACTGCACCGTGCCTGCCTCTTGGGGGCACTTTTTGTGTTTGTGATCACTTGGGCCTCCCCAGCAAGGGCTGAGAGCCCACCTCCTCTCCCAGCCCTGTCAGAAATGCACTGAGGGTTCTGAGGAGAGTGGGAAGCAAGTCACCGCCCTGGACACTCTGCCAACCACAGGCTGTGTGGCCACCTACCGACGTGTGTACATCCAGGTTCTGAACTTGCTGCTCAAACCTGTCCATCACCGCTGACACCTTCTGTAGGTCCATGGAGCTTAGGGCCTTATCCAGAGCTTTGGTCACCTGTGCCATGTTCTTGGTCACCTGGGTGAGAGGGCGGGGGAAGGAAACAAGGTAGCCCACAGCCCCAGGTACCCTGACTTATGAAATGCTGTAGGCTGAACCACATGCACAGAAAACAAGGGACATGGACACATGAGGGAGGGTGACAGCAGAGTGTGGTTTCCACGGGGGTTGTGCTAGGAACCAAGGGGTCAGACGTGATCTCTGTGGCACGTGGGAAGGTGCATGGACCCTCCCTGGGAAGCCCTTCTCGAGCCTGCCTGAGTATATGCCAACACAGCATATACTCACAGCATATACTCACCCAGACTCGGCTGCCCTCTGCCCTATGACTGCCCCTTCCAGTCACCAGAATTCTTGCACTCACCCCCTTCATGGTCACGGCTGTCTGCACCTTGGAAGCTACCGCATCCACACGGGAGGCCATGCGCAGCCAGTTCACGCCCTCATTCTTCTTGCGGATGGCATTCTCCGCATATACACGAGCACACTCCACATTCTTCTGCTGTAGGGCCTAAGAGCCAAGGGGCAATCATGGGTACTTGGGTGGTCACGGCTCCCCTTCACGAAGCCTTGTGCCAGCCTCTGGTGGAATGTCTTGCTGTTGTGGGGAGCCCTGCAGCCCTCCCCAAGGTGCATGTCAGGAACACCTGGGAGGCCTCGGTCCACACGGCAATGGGTATAGCAGGACAGAGGGGTGGCAGCGGGCAGCCTGCAGGGGCTTCCAGTCCTCAAAGAACTCAATGCAGGAACACAGCCTGGGTGACTCTCAGCCCTGAGGGACCTGCCGCAGGCGGGAAAGGCACAGAGCATGTTGACTCAGGCTGGTCAGCTGCTTGCATCCTTTCAGCCTAGGAGCCCTGAGTCTGGGTGAGGAATCCCCAAACCCACAACAATAAGGCACCATTTTAACAGCCACAGACTTGGGTCACAGTCTCCACCGAGAGCAGCCACCTCTCTCTTTCCTTCTTCTGGTTTCTCCCAACACAGGGCTCATGAATCTTTGGTCTTAACTCCCTGGAGGCAGCTTGCGGCTCCGTCAGACCCCAGTACCCCAGGATCAGCTCATCAGGACAGGGACCGCAGTGGGGATTTGGAAGCCCATTTCCAACAACTCAGGGCGAAGCAAGCTCTGAGGTGGGAAAGAAATGCAAAAGGAGGACAGAGAAAACTAACGGACTCAAGATGGAACCACTTGCTCCCGTGAATCTGCTTGGCTCATATCATGATGCAGAAAAAGAAAGATAGCAAAACAAAAGAGAAAGCAAAATTAAGGGTAAAAACAATACCCCTGGACCCAAGGAGGCCACATACCTTCTTCACCTTGGCCTGCTCAGCTTTGGAGTCCTTTTCTGCCTTTTTGGCGAGCTTCTCCAGCTGCTTCGCTGTGAACTGGAAGGACCTACATATCACATACACAGGATCTGCACAGCCCTCTCAGGCCCCACATTCATCCACCCCAGGTCCTGCCTGTGTGTCCTGGTGGCCACTCCAGGGCTATGAGATGGCCATCACACGAGGAAGTGGATACCTCATGTCTGTGAGAAGAGCCAAGACATGACAGACTTTCTAAAATCTTGGCCTCTCCATGAACACCCCAATCCCTCCTGTACCCCAGATCCAGGGTGGCAGTGCCACACTGATCCCACAACTGCTCACAGGAGGGCATTTAGCTCAGGAAAAGACTAGCAAGGACTTGCTCCAGGGTAGCCCCCAAACAACAGTATTCCTTGAAGCAGTCTCTTCACAGAAAGACTGAACATCCATCTTCCCGAGGCCTAATTAATCCACCAACACCAAAGAGAAGTGACATCAGCATCCCTAGAGCACCTCTGGCCGCTCTGAAGTCAGAGATGGAGCCTGGCCATCACCATGTCATAGGCTCACGATCCTCCAGGCCCTGATGTGGGGTCTTTAATAGGGTGTTTTCCAAGAGCAAAAGCATCTTACTCAGCCTGGGGTACCATCAGGATGCTCCCTAGCTGTGTCCTAGGGCTTGGGCACCTCCCTCCCACTCAGCATCTCAGAACCCATGATGAAGAAGCTGATCCTGGATGATAATTGTGGGCAGCTCTAAAGGAATGTGGTAGGACAGGTACTGGGCTGCTAGGAAGCTACCAACATCACCTCAATGGCACTTCCAATGTGACTCTAACCCGGGATAGTAGAACAGCCTACAATCCCAGCTTTCTGGGAAGCAAAGGCAGGAAGATCATAAGTTCAAGCCCAGCCTAGGCAATTTAGCAAGACTCTGTCTCAAAATAAAAAAAAAAAGGGGGGGATGCAATTCAGGTTGAAGGCCCTGGGTTCAATCTCCAGTACCATCACCAAAAGAAAAGACATTAGGGCTGAGGATTTAGCTCAGTGGTTCCGGCATCTGCCTGGCAAGCACAAGGTCGTGAGTTTGATCCCCGGTAAACACATACCACAAGGCTGGGCGTGGTTGACTCACGCCTGTAATCCCAGTACTCGGGGGGCAGAGGCAGGATTGCTGTGAGTTCGAGGCTCGCCTTGGCTACATAGTGAGTTCGGGGCCAGTCTGAACTACAAAGCGAGACCCTGTCTCAAAAAAAAAAAAAAAGACTTTAACAGGTTTGAAGGAATTTTAAATGCTTTGCAGGCCACACTTTCACAGAGCAGCCTGAGCCATCGGCTTCTTCTCAATGGGACACAAAAGCCAATATGTCACTCAGCCACTCTATGATCCTGTAATCTAAGCCCTGTGTGGCAGTCACATAGTGGTTACAATCTGTGCTTGATTTTGTTTCTGGGGATATGTATGTTTCTGGACTTGTCCCACTTGTTTTCATCTGTTAACCAGCAGGGCAGGCTAGAATGAACAGTCCTTGAGCACATACCTTCAACTGGAACAGCGTATCTGCAAAGATAGAGGAAATCGTCTGAGGGCATTAAGAAACATGACAAATGATCCTTCTAGCCCAAGATAGACTTGAATGTCCTTTGGATGCTGGAAGGCAGCATGGAACACAGATGCAGACAGCATTCATCTGAGCTGCTGCCAGGACTGGCTTCTTATTGGCCACAGGGTTCAAGCCAGCACAAACCCTTCCTGAACCTTTTCCTCACTGGGAACACAGGATGGCATATCCACCCACAAAGGGTGAGAGGGGAAACAGATGAGTTTCACACAGCTCTCTCTCTCACCCATGGTAGAGCCTGCCATGAGGATTTACACTTAATACCACTTCACTAGAGACATTGGTATCCTTTCCCAACTTCATGTTTAGCACTTGACAATCTACTCTTTCACATACTCTTATCTTCCCAGAGGTAAATAGAAATAGTAAGATGATTAACCCTTTGGCCATCAGAGAACTGGCTCCGTGGCAGCTGCCATTTCTAACCCTCCGCATCGGCCTCAGGGTACCTTCCCCAGCTACAGTGACTGTATCAAGTAATGCAGCATTAAAATAACTTGTTTACCAAAGTCAGGGCCAGGTGGATCAAATTGAGCTCAGTCTGCTCGGTTTCTAACCCTAATCCCAAAAGGATTTACCCCAGCATCACAGATGCAACCAAGGCTCTCAGGTGACATTTGGGTTGCAGATGAACTCTGCAGTCACCAACCCATCACGTCTCAGTGCAGGTGCTGATCAAACCCCATGTTGGTTGGGACTCTGTCTCTGGACATGGACTGGATAAAATAGTGCCACCACCTGGATGAGGCCCACCTTTCTGGCCAGACCCACTGCCATCCTCGGTACTCTTTATCTAGACTGTGGTGAGCTCAAAGGAGCCTTATTGGGCTTACGAAAAGTCTATTGAGGGCCAGGGATTTAACTCAGTGTTTCCAGTGTCTGCCTGACAAGTACAAGGTCCAGAGTTGATCGCTGGTACGATCAACTGCTCCCAGGATCCCATATCACAATGCTGGTCGTGGTGACTCACGCCTAATCCCAGCACTCTGGAGGCAGAGGCAGAGGCAGGACGACTGCCTTGAATTCAAGGCTAGCTTGGGCTACATAGCTACATAGTGAGTTCAGGGCCAATCTGAACAACAAAGCAAGACTTTGTGTCAAAAAGAAAAAAAAAAAAGTCTCCTGAAAGAGTCAAGTGAGCTGTGGAGAACTAAACCAAGTTATTCAGGGCTAAGGGTGGGCAGTTAAGTCAGGCACTGCATATTAAATCTACAGGAGCTCTGGCACATTTCCTTTACAACAATGGCACAGTTCACAGCTTTATACATTTCAAACGGTATATTTTAAATAAAAAGGTCTGTCATACATGCCCATAAACATTTTTACAAATAGAAGTACCTGTTTCATCTTGCCATTGTCTCTTCTAGCCCTTTGTTTTGTTTTTAAAGCAGGCTCTTGATATGTAGTCCAGGCTGACTGGACTCCAGAGCCTCCTCCCTCAGCTTCCCCAGTGCTAGGATTACAGGTGTTGCCCCTACACCTAGCTCTTCTAATTCTTTGGGATCCCTGAGCCCAGAGCACCCGGAAGTGGAAGAGGACTATGGAGTAGAATGCCTCCTGTTTGCCTACCTATTTCAAAGAGCTGCTGTGAGGCAAATTTAGGGCAGTAAAAACTTACAGCTTTTGGCAGAACCATTGCTGTTTCTCTGAGTGGTGTGCTGGGGTCCTTTTCTGTTTCTCTGGGTGGTGTGCTTTTACCTTTTCTGGTACTTTCTCATACCACAATCGAGGGCCTCACAGGCCAATGAAGATATCACTATTCACAGTATGGAACTAGCGGGAAGGAATCATGGAAGGCCATGAACGGAGGAGTCTGAGATCCAGGTCTTGGGTCGGTATTAGGGATGGAGGCCCGGGGATCGGGATCGGAATCGGGGCTCGCGGGACCGGAGTTGGGTCGGGTTTGGTGGTCGAGCCCCGAGTGACAGGAGTCGGATCGGAATCAGGGGTCGGCCATCTACGGAGCCCCACCCACGGCCCCAGTTGGGCGGCAGCCCTTACCGTCCATTGCCGGTCCGGGGCGAGCCCCTCTAGGAAGCGTAGTAACTCTAGGGCTCCGACCTGCAGGACACGGCAGGCACTTCCGGGATTGCCATCACTTCCGGTTGCGCAGCCTACTCTCGCGTGAGAACGGTTTCCTTGGTGATTAGCGACAGCGTCCCAACGAAGGTGGGCTTTGCTAGTTAGCCTGGTCCGCACTGGCCGCGGAGGCTGAGGACAGTCGGCGCCCGCGGGGTTGTGGGTGCCCCTATGGGACTTTCCAAAAGCAAGCCCAGTGACAGGAGAGGTAACGGCGATGCAGCCGGACGAGACTGCTGCCCGAGATTCCCTGGGACTTGCTGGCAGCGGAGAGAGCTGGGCGCCGTCATTCGAATGCAGTAAACTGTGGGTCTGATTCGTTCGTTACCCGTGTATTGCAGGAGAGGAGCAAAAGAAGGGTTCCTCCTATTCGTTTGCAAAGTCTAAGGACAAGATGATGGAGAAGCAGTCCCAGGAGTCCACACAGACGGACCAGGAAGCCGAGAAGCCCTCGGACAGCCTCCTGGCTATGGCGACAGCCGCACACAGCCAGCCTTCTGCTTCCTGGGAAGGTAGGTGACACTAGGAGGCCTGCACCGACGTCGAGACACTCGGGGATGGGTGGTCCCTGTCTGAGATCTTGGTGAGACCAAGCTAGCGGCGGACACCTATAATCCCAACACCCTGGAAGCCTGAGACAGGAGGATCACGAGTTGGAGCTCAGCCTGGGGAATTTAGGGAAAACTTGCCTCAAAATAAGAAATGAAACCTGGGTTTTAAGGCCCTGGGTTCAATGTTAAATGGCAGGAAAAAAGCCCAAATATATATTATCATGTGGTTTGGGGCACTGTTAAATATTTAAAAGGGAGGTGTTGTGGGATCTTCGCCTTGGAAACGTCTTTCTAAGCTCCAAACCGGGCCCTGTTCCAGTCCGTGAGTAACCTGGTGTGAACCAGGAGGTTGTGTTGGCAGGAATTCTAGAAGGATCAGGAGGTGGAAGTGGCAGAAGCTGCTGTCTGCTGAGACGAAGGCAGAACATGGCCCAGTGAGGGCTCAGTTTTGGAAGAGCAACAAGAGGAGCTGCAGCAGGAAGCAGTTTAAAATGCAAGTGCTAGGCTTGGGTAAGAGGCCCAGCTTGAACTTGGGAGCCATTCAGTTAAGGGCTGCAGGAAGTGTCTGCATCCAGGGTGAGAAATGGGAAATGCTTTCTCAACTCTCAGGATGCTTCTACCTGCAATTACAGACAAGCCAGCTAGGGCAACTGTCACTGAGGATTAGTGGCTCAAAGGAAGGGTCAGAAACGGGCAGCTAGAGCCATTGCTTAGCAGTGAAGTCATCACATTAAGGCCTTTGCCATCTGCAATATCGAGGACAGCTTCCTTCATAGCTCCCAGGGAGCTGGAGGGCTCTGGGTGTCACATGCAGACTCCAGAGCCTTCTTTCTGCTGTCTGATGGACAGGCTGCCCTTTCAAGTAGGCTTCCCTGCCCAACCTCTTAGCGTGGGCTTAGCTCTGTAAGTTCATGAGGACCAGAAAAGCCAGGTGGTGGGGAGGGGGCAGGACTGTGAGTAGAGGACTCTCAATTGGAAGGGTTCTAACAGTGTCTGCCACGCAGTGTCACTCAAGGGTTAGAAGAAGGTAGACATGAAGGGAAATTAGAAGGTTAGTCAGACAGAGGAGTACATCTGTGGTCTTAGTACTTGGGAGACTGGGGCAAGAGGATTATAAGTTTGATTCTCACCTGGGGAACTTAGTGAAATTCTGTCTCAAGATAAAAAATAATCCAGCCTAAGGGGCCGTATGCCTGTAATCCCAGCACTTGGTAGGCTGAGGCAGGAGGATCACCAGTTCTAGGCCAGCCTGAGCTGTACAATGAGATCCTGTGAGGATGGGGTTTCAAGATAGATGATGAAGACTGTGTTCCTCCAACAATGGAACACCCTCAGCTGAAACAACGAACAAGCCTCTGTCATATGCTACGCTGTGAAGCAACCCCAAACTCCACACCCAGGGAAAGGTGCCAGGACCAAGACCACACACAGAGTGACTACCTGTATGTGAAATGCCCTGAAAGGGAGAACAGTAAAAAGAAATGGTCCCTGGTCAGCTGTGGCCAAGGGTAGGAGTGGGGATGAACCACTGAGCACGAAGAGACCTGTGGTGATGGAAATGTTCTTAAAACTGCATCGAATGAATCAGGGATGTAGCTCAGTGGCACCAGGCCTGCTTGGTAAGTGCAAGGTCTTGAGTGCAATTCCTGGCACCAAAAAGAGAAAAATGCCAGGTGTGGTGACTCATGCCTGTAATTCCAGCTCTTGGGAGGCACAGGCAAGAGGATTGCTGTGAATTCCAGGCTAGCCTGGGCTACAAAGTGAGGTCAGGACCAGCCTGAATTACAAAGCGAAACCTTGTCTCAAAAAAAAAAAAAAAATTAGAGAAAAAGAAAATGCATTTGGGGATGCAGAATGAGTTGAGCATTACCTTCCTTGATGACGGTAAGCAGTGTGGACTAATGAAAACTTGAAATAACAAAATAATTGCTGGGTACACTGATTCACACCTGTAGTCTTGCCCTTTGGGAAGCTGAGGGAGAAGGTGGCTTGAGGCCAGAGGTTTAAGGCCAGGCTATGCAGTATGACAAGACCCTATCTCCAAGAAACTTGCACTACCTATATCCATCTCTGAGGCTGGGAGCCACACAGGTGTAGGCTGCAGCTCTATGTTGGTATCTTACCTCCAGCCTGAAGCAAGAGCTTGCAGGAGGCTCTGAAGCCCTGGCTCATATGCTAAGCTCATACCCTAATCCAGCTGATCCTGACAAGATGCAGCCCAGTAACATCTGCCTACAGCTGTCAGAACCCCACAGAGTCACTGCCCATCCGCGTCTGTCTTGGGTTCCTGATGTTTGGAATTGTGAAAAAGTAGAACTGTAGTTTTAAGGTACCAGAGTCTGGGAAAGTTGTACCTCGGTACAAAGTTGTACCTCGGGGAAAAGCTGTGGAGCAGAGTTGTCCCAAGTCAGTCACCATGGCGGCCAGGGCAGGAGTATTCCAGTCTTCTCCCTGCATCTGTACTGCACATGTTCTGTAGAGTAACACACCACCAATTTATGAAGGGTCTTCCAGAATGATGGAAATGCTACTGAAAAATAACCCATTTTCTTCAATGGCATAAAGAAAGGAGAGGTTGTTATAATGAACCAAAATTTCAATGTGTAAACCTAAACTGGATCAGCCTTATTTCTTATTTATTTATTTATGGTTTTTGAGACAATCTCACTATATAACAAGGCTGGCCTTGAATTTGTAGTCCTCCTGCCTCAGCCTCCCAAATACTAAGATCACAGGTGGGCACCTGTGGGGTGAGCTATCCTGACAATCAAATTAAGTGTCAAATAATAACATAGAATCTAGCCGGGTGTGGTGGCTCATGCCTATAATCCCAGCACTTGGGAGGCAGAAGCAGAAGGATTACTGTGAGTTCAAGGCTCGCCTGGACTGCATAGTAAGTTCATGGCCAGCCTTAACCTACAAAGTGAGACCTTGTCTCAAAAAAAAAAAAAAA
>PVIR01019659.1:0-24903 GCA_004026965.1 Petromus typicus
TATATATATATGTATTATATATAGTGTTTACATATTTTATTAAAAGGATTTTTAAAATTCTCCAAAACTAACTAGTAAAAAACTAAACCCTTTAACTTCTGAAACTTGTTCTATGTACAGTCTTCTCTACAGTGTCAGAAATTTTCCTCCCAGTTCTTTGTCCATGTCTTGTAGTTATATATGACCATTTTATCTCATACCCAGTGTCTGATCCATCAGGAAATGCTGTTTGTTCTAACCTCAAAATCTATTCAGAATCTGATAAATTCTTATCATCTTTTTCTCTTCCACTATGTTCTAATATGCTTAATATCTCTCTGTGTCTCTCTGTGTATTTCTCTCTTTCTCTTTCAGTTCATTTCAACAGAATTTTCACATCTACTCTATTCTCAATCTAGCAGCCAAAATGACCCTTTAAAACTTATGTCTGATCATCTTTGTCTAAAATGCTGCAGTAATTCCTCCAATTGATTTCATCCAAATTACAAGACAATGACTGTGAAATGACCTAGAAGAACCTATGTGGTAGCACCTCCCCCAATATTACCATTATGGTATTTCCAACTAATCTTCCATCACTCCACTGCAGCCATACCCACCTTCTTAACGTTCTTAAAACCTACGGAGCGTGCTCCTGTACAAATGACAAATAAATACATGAGAAGATGTATAACATTTCAGGCATGAAAGAAATATAATTTAAAACAATACTGATATTCCATTTTATGCCAGAAAGAATGACTATCATCAAGAAATCAAATAATAACAATGGCTGGCAAAGCTGCATGGAAAAAGGAAACACTTCTACATTACTGGTGAGAATGTCACCTACTGTAGCCACTATGGAAATAATTATGGAGATTTCTCAAAACACTAAATATAGAAATCCACTCAACTGAGCTATTCTTCTTCTATATATCTTCCTGAAAGTGTTTAAAAAAAAAACATTGCATTACAATGATATATGCATCCTTGTGTTTGTTGTAGTACAATTCATAGCAGCCAAATCTTGGAGAGATGAATGAATAAAGAAAATGTGGTATTTATACTCAGTGGAGTACTACTCTGTCGAAAAGGATAAACCCGAGTCATTTGTAAGTAAATGGATGCACTTTGAGACCATAATATTAATTGAAATAAATCAGAAATGCAAATTTAAGTATCTTATGGTATTTCTTAAATGAGAAAGCCAAAATACAAATAAAAAGTAAAATAAAAGAAAGATAATAGGAAACAGGATGATTTTTTTTAAAAAAGGGAAAGGGACCAAGAGATGAAGGAAGGGGGAGAGAGGGGAAGGGAAGGGGATAAAAAAAGAACTAAGGTGTGTTATATGTACATAGCAACTCCCCATAAGGAATATAATAGTATAGTGCAAACAAGTACTAATAAAGATTGAAAAAAGAAACACTAGTTTGTATATTTTTTTTAAAAATCTGTTTCTTCAGCCTGAGGACAATTTTTATTTCCAGATTCTGAGCACATCGCCCATCTTCAGTAGAACCTTCAATGCTTGTGCTCCTTAGCACAGCCACTGGCCTCACTACCCGTATTATTAGTTTGCTTCACCTGCTCTGTTTTCTCTAGCACTTATCACTTTCTAACACACAATTTAACCTTCTTTAGTATATGTGCCATTGTCTTCTCTTATCTACTACACAATACCCTGGAATTTTACCTTCTTTTCAAGAGCAGAGAATGTTCGCCTATTATTTTTATTTTTTTAATCTTTATTGGTACATTAAATATACACATCATGATTGCACTCCATAATGGGGATTTGTACCAGTATAAGACACAATTTAATTCTCATTTTTTCCCATAGCCCTACCCACCCTACCACCCCCCCATATACATAAAATTTGTTTCCTTACTTTTTTGTTACAATCTCAAGATGCATCCAAGTCACTTGAGTGCCTGACACAGAATGGATATCCAAAAGCTATTTGATCAATGAACAGAGTGGTGATCTCTGCACATATGTATGAGTTATAGCTAGAAGAAGATGGAGAGCAGCCTGAAGGGACCTATGGGTTGCAGTATAGGATCTTATGAAGGATGATTTATATACTTAGTAAATAGCCCACAATTTCATAAATTTCTTCAGTATTACACATTAATGGATTGCTGCTATTTCTATATACATACTTTCTTCAATTATTATTACTTTAATTTTTTCACTCAAAATATTCTATTTTTTCAAATCCCATAACTTTTTTGTATGTGCTTGTAGAACTGAAGTCTCATCCAGGAGGATTTTGTTCCTCTACTGCAGAAGAAAATATCACTAAATGGCAGTAGTCCTGCAAGGAAACTCTTTAAGACATTACGTCGAAGCTCCAGAATATAGCTTCTCTCCTAAATAAATTCTACTTGCCACTACTAGATTTCCCCGAAATTCTTGACTACCTAGAACAACATACTAACTAACTAACTATCTTTTCTAAAGTCTATCATTCAATCCAGGATAAATAATATGTTGTACTAGAGAAGGCACAATAGAAGGTTTCGAGTCAAGAATTGACTGCTTGTACCAAAATGTGTGGCCTTTGCTCCTTCATTTCACTTGCCTACATTTCAACTTTTCTCATCTAAACTTTAGATCAGATGGCCCGGCTCATGAAACTGCTGCAAGAATCACTGCAGATAGCATGCGAATCAGCTTTGCAATCTTTGAACCCCTGCGTAAATGAAAGACACGGTGCTACTATTCCCTAAAAGCATTAGAAGCTTCATTGTAATCATGGAAGATGCTGATTTAGCAATGAGTGAAAAAAAATTTAAGTAAGATTAAGTAATCCCAGAAGTACCAGTTGTAAAGCAATCAGCCATCTGTTTACAAAAATTTAGAAATTTTACAACAAAGTTTTAAAAACAGACTTTTCTAAAGCTTGAATTAAATGAGTCAGTATATTTCAAGGTACTACACAAACTATGCGACAAGTTTATATATGAAAAATATTTATGATTACACATTGCTAGTAATTTTAGCCTTCAGATATACTTTCAGGATAAAATCATGCAGTGAATATTTAAACTTGATTGTACTTATAAGATATAAAAATGACAGAAATGTGATTGAGGTATTCTTTAATTCAAAGTTTAATGTTCATTAAATTATTGTGAATGCAGTGATTCAACTACTCCCTAAAATGCAAAGTTAGTTACTACTGAATGTAATAAAAAACATACACAATACCCAAAGGGAAAGCTTAGAAATTTTCACAACATTCATACTCAACATGTGTTTCAGTAAAGTGCTATGGCAAGCTATAATCAAGCTAGCAGATCAGGAAGAGTAAGGAAGCTTCTCAAAGCTATATAAATGGATATTATATAATTGTCCTAGTTAAAGTAATATTTACAATAATACTACAGAAATATTAATTTAATGACAACATTTATACAGATACAGTTTCTCTGCTGCCAGTAGATCTTAAATCAAATAACATTTCCACATTTGCCATTAGTATTTTTATTGTTATTAACAGCTAATTTTTTTTTTTTTTTTTTTTTTTTTTTTTTTAGGTTTTTTGAGACAGGGTCTCGCTTTGTGGTTCAGGCTGGCCCTGAGCTCAGCCTCAAACTCACATCACAATCCTCCTGCCTCTGCCTCCCGAGTGCTGGGATTACAGGCGTGAGCCACAACGCCCGGCACTGTGGTATGTGGTACTGGTTGCTGCTGGGTGTGGGTATTGTTATGTGGTTACCGGGGAATACGAACCCGGGCCCTTGCGCTTGCAAGACAGGCGCCGGAACCACTGAGCTAACTCCCCGGCCCCAGCCCCAAACAGCTAATTTTTATGCCTTCTCTTTCTGCTGCTAAGTGTGTTTAAGCCGATCGCCAAAATCAAATGTCAACTGAAAAATAACCAGGTCATTCTCTATTTCCATGAGAAATATTTTCTCAAGTTTTTTCCACCCTTATTTTTGCTTTATTTCTCTGTCCACACTCAAACAGTCCTTCTGCTTCTGCAAACAAGAAACTTCCTAATTGGACAGAAAACCAAATTTCTTTTTTTTAAAATTATCTACACTGTTTCTTCTTTGGTGTCATGTGGATACATATGTGTCACATGTTTTTACATTTTTTTCACTAACATAGACAAAGACCAAAAAAGGGGAAATTCTTTTACTGTGTTTACATTTAAAAATTAAAACTTCTCTTGAAAACAAAACCAAAAGTTTCATTAGACAATATACAGCAGAGGAGTCATTTGATTTAGTGGAACTAAACTACAACAAATAATAAAACTAGATGCTCTGGGACAGTAGAGATTACGGAAATGTCATATCATCTCTTGATATCTCATTCCCTTCAAATGACAAAAACTTGTCAGTCGTCTAATATGTCAAGGGTGAATCTAAAATAACTGGCAACGTAAGAAAGTAACGATCTAAAGTATTTATACAAATTAAGCTCTGAAAGTCACTGCACTCTAGAGCTCAGAATTTTCAACCTGTGCCCATCTTCAAAATGACTGTGCTTGCCAAGACATGGCCACCGTCAAGTCCATGATGTTCCCTTTCTTAATTACAAGGTGAAAGTTGAATAACTATTTCCTTCACAGATTATAAACCTTCCTTCACATAAGGCAAATTTATAGCTATACTCAGTGTGTTTTGATCCAAAAGCCATGCTTCTTCTGGTATCCAGAAATGTTTGTTTATCTTACAGAAGATGGATATTTAGGGATCTAAGAACAGGAAAGTGTGTTCAAGTCAACAATTGACCTCAAGCAGTTTGCCGGGTTTTTGATCTGTTAACGTCCTGTGTGAGTGCTATATCCATTAAGCACATAAATCTTCCCACAGGTAGGATAAATTCAAGCAAACTACACTGACCAGCATGATCCCCAGAACACTGCCACTTCCTATGCCGTATGCTATATGTCTGCTAATACTTTGCACATTTCAGATATTTTCTTTCTGAGGAATTTAATTTGAGATTTAACTCAACCTTCTTATGTTTCTAGGGCAGTGGTCGTGAACCTACAGCTCTCACACCACGGTGGCTGCTTGAATCAGTGAAAGATCTAAGAAGTTCCCCACCATTATTTTGTCGTATGCCCCTTCCTCATACCATGGAATGTGCAGAGAATGAAAATGAAATTTAATATCAGAATCTGCAGAACTGTATTTAGATATGGAGATATTGTGAGAATATTTTATAATGTACTGGAAAACTGTCATTTTAATTTTTCTGTTTTTGAATTATATCATCATTTATTTTTCCTTCCAATATTGTAGGTTAACTTAGAGTTAACCATGGAACAATGAAACTCTATTCTTAGGGTATCTGAAGATAACAATAAGAATGTAGATAATTCCTTTTCAGAGAACTGCACATAGCAGATATTTATTAAATATTTGCTGGCATAACAAATTAATTGAATTGGAGAATATCATACATTATAAACAATGTATGTTCAAGCAGAATTTTCTAATCGGTTCATACAGTGGCACCTAAAGCTTATGTACTATACATGAAATGTACTGTGTAGGAAATTTTTCTATGAATGAATTTCCCATTGTCCTCCTTAAATACAAACCTAGAAGGTATATATGAACATATCTACACAACGTACGTAGAGATTTAGCAGACTATAGACTAGACTGTCTTCAAAGCAGCACTCTTAACATTAACATAAAAGTTCAATTATACATGTTTGCAAATAATTTTTTCACTTATTTACATTTAAATATTTATGGGCCAATATATTCTGAATAAATACCGACAATATTTTCTTGTGTCAATTTCACTTTGTAACATCAATTATTGTATAGAATGACATATGAAACAAATGAAGCCATAAGGTTGAGAATGTGATTAATTCAAGTCTTAATACAACTGAAAGTGAGTTTTTTAACTTTAAAAAAACAATGTTTAAGTCCACAGCTGTATATCTAATCATTGTTTCTTTATAGACATTTCTAATATAATTGAAAACTAAAAAAGAAACCTAGTGTTTTCTGGTCTGACACATGAACCATATAACATATGAAAAAAAGAAAGCTGAAGATGGTCTAACAAGATAGGACAAAAATGTGTAATCTCAAAGATTGTATAATTTAGCACATAAAACACGAAGAGTAAATGTGTTTTATATGCCTAAACTGAAAATGTACTTATTTAAAGTTAAGCCAATAAAATAAAATTTTAAAATATCCACATGTTAATGATGCTATAAGAGAAAATATGCTCACTGGAGCCCAATGTACAGATACTGTTCAAATTGCACCTATGTATTAGACTACCAAAAGCTATTATGATATTTTGCATTCTTATATGGTAATTATATTCTAAAATGTTTTTCTGGTAGTACAATAGAGTATTATACAGCTAATACATAATATAAATAATTCATCAATACTATAATGAAAATAAATTTATCCAAATACTGTTTGTGATGAGTATGTTTTTCAAAAAATATATGAGAGACCATCTTCTTCTAAAACAACAAAGAGCTCAGAATATAACATATTGCTGTAAGCTATAATGGTTATAACTGTTAATCCAATACACCTTTTATACAAACCCATGAACACATGAGTGGAAAAATAGCACAGATGTTCAACTCTAATGCAATTTCTATTCAATTTCCTAAGTGTGGTCCCTGTGTGCAAACTAGCTTAACATTATGTTTAGCTTGCAAATTCTTTTAATAAATAATGAATGCAATAAAACTAGGAGATCAATGGCAAGCTGAGAAATCATAACAAAAAGCCTCCTGTGTTCAGACGGTTATCCATTTCAAACTTTAATCTGGAGGCAGATCAATATTACTTTTTTCTTTTTAACCCATCACATAAATAGCAGTTAGACTAAATGCTGTTACCACCTAACAGTTGTCCAACAACATGATAAGACCATCAGACACAATTCCAATGGAATGCTTTATATCTTAACACACACACTACATTATAAACTACTAGGCAGTCAACTTGTTTATAAATAAAAAACGTTGTGCATCAATAAAACTATTGTGGTTCATTATGTTTAAAACTTTCCTTTACTATATAATTTTTTCAGTAGTGAAATTGCAAAGTTTTAGCTACAATTTTCCCTAATTACATAATCATAATGAGTTAAAATCATATATAAATGAGCAGTTTGAACTGAAGGTCCTAGATGAAAGAAAAGTTTAGTTACTTGAAGGAATTAATTTTCTTCTTTAATTAAGTGAAGAGGAGGCTACTTCATGAAGTTAAAGCTTCAACTGGATCTTCAGATTACTCAGGGAAAAATAAGGTCATTTTTCTTAATATGTACTTGTATTTCTATTTATAGATTCTAGAAATAAGTGAGGAAAGTCTTCTTACTTATTCCTTTTGGATAATCAATGATTTACTGTTTAAAAACAATCTCAAACCAACAGCCACAGTTAAGCATGAGATGAAGTACTATAAATCTAAATCAGCAATGATAATTTTATACTAATAGTTGTTATATTTAGTAATTCTTGCCTACTCATAATATTAGAAAATTTCCCTTGGGTTTTCACAGAAAGGAAATATGAAGAGTTCATTATTTCTGTGATAATATATTTTATTTCAAACATTCTCATTTCATATATGATATTCTGTTACTTTAATCCTGTGAATATATGAAAGGTTTATAGCAAGATTTACAAATAGTTTCAATTTTCAGGATTATGTCATTCTAATAACTGTAAAACTAATGTAGCTCTTTCTTAGCATTTTAACAGCAACTGATACAATTATTTTTGATAAGAGAAATGAGTGTGTGTGTGTGTGTGTGTGTGTGTGTGTGTGTACACACGTATAAGATTGTATTTATTCAGCAAATGTGAGTTAGGTGCGTATATATATGTATGATGGTAGGTGTAATGAAGTTTTGCAGTAAATATTCCTAGAGTTAAAAACGACTATTTGGGAATTTGTATTACAAATCCAAGGTTTTGTTTAATGCAACAATTTCAATTCTCTTTTAACATTGTCAAGAAAGTTACTGCTAAAGCAGAATTTGCCTTTCATTTACATTATATTCAATTTTTCATGAGCAATTTAGTTCTTATATCCATAATCTCAATATACTGCTAGAATATAAAAATAGTATTAAATAAGAATGTGTTGAGATTTTACCTTGAAGTCATTTGTATTTTAAACAAAATTTCATGCTCATAAACTTATTAAAATTCTATCTTTAAATTCTACCATAGATCATAGTATATACTTAAAACTACAAATATTATCCTAGCACTGGAGACAAAGACTTTTCCTGTAGAATCTGAGAAATAAATAGAATCATTTAATTATGTTTCATATTGTCCTGTTCTACTAAAGGTAATACAAAAGTAATGATGAAAGAATATTGCAAAGACCTATATAAACAGAATCTATTTCCGAAAGCTGATTATTTAAAATCCATACTTTTTAGAAACTTTAACAACTGAAAATTGAATCTCCTTTGTAAATTTGTGTCTTCAAATATCAAATGCTAACTAAAAATGCATATCACCTGCAATATTAAATTAAAAATATTTCCCATCAATAAAGAGCACTGTTTTCCTCGATAATGAGATGATGGGTTAAATGAAATAAAGCATGGTTTTATTATATTTAATACAGGTAAGTAAATTTCACTAGAGTCATATTACTATTCTTTTTGATGTATATATGCTCTTTAGTTTATAAAATTAAACTCTAAATCAAATATTTATGTTAGAAAATGTTATAATCTATAATTGCTCAGAATATAAATAACTTACATTAAATGAAATAAACTTTTATAGGAGGTTCAGCATCACAAAATGAGGAAATGATGAATGCACAGTGGATGGACTATTTTCTTCATACTAAGAAGTATTAAATACTGAAGGAGTTCTAGGTCCCTTGGTGAGGGTGTATTATAGCTGTATTAAGCTGACGAAAAGGTTGTTAGTGAGGATTTAAAACTAATACCCTTCTTTAATCAATTTGATACAATATAATTCTACTTTTAGTGACACTTTCCATGTGTCCCAATCATATGCTACTAATTTTCATTTTTCATACTGTGATTAAATATTAATATGGAGGCAATGTTAAATTGCTATATCATTTTGGAATAGTTAATAATATAAGATGAATATTAAGAATTTTTTTAGGAAAAAAAATGTATGGTTTTCTTAATATTTTTCTCTGATCCCTGAGTAAAATACAATACATTTAGATGTTCTAGCAGAAACTGGAAAAGGGATGCTGCCACTTTAAAAGCTTCAATCTCTTTGACATTGCTGGCAGTGTATGGGAACATTAATGCATCTGTCATGATAACAAGCTAAGAATAACATCTAGACATCAAACCGAGCAGAGAATCCATCTGAAGTGATTCATTCAGATCTGTCTCATTGATTTATTAAACACAGGGCAACATCTGCAGCCTCACAGAGCCCCTTGGTGAAATTAATGCAAGATCAATTCAAATGGAAAAAAGTGTAAAAGAGATAAATCAAAACACAATTTGCATGCAGTTCCACAATCAGGCTTATTGGGTGCAAATGCTCAATTTCCCATCCAAAGCAAATGTGTTTAAATGTTGTTTTATCTTTGCCGAATTGTGTGATCTGAAGTGACAGTAAAGCGTGCAGGATGAGATGTTGAAAGAGGAAAAGGAGAAAAAAGATGTTACCAAAGACCTTTTGACTATGCGATAAGAATATCATTAATACTGGATTGTTTTAGTTTGGAAAAAGGGCTTAATGTCTTTTCTTCAAAAGCATATTTTCCATTGTGGCTCAATTAGAGTAGCTTTAGAAAATATTTGAAATGTATAGAGTGGACCAAACTAAACATGTGTACCTTCACATGCGCAGGATAATGTGCCACCAGAGATTCCGAGTACCAACTGCCCACTGTGATTGAGGATTCTCAGAGATACATGTGGCTAAATTTTTAAGACATTTAGAAATTTCACTAAGACAAAATAAAGTTACTTAATCGAGCATGAAATAAATCCGATTCTACAACTTCTACAAGTATTAGGAATATTGTATGTGAAACTACATAAAATATTAACCTCTGCAGATCATCATATCCTGTTTGTTGTCATTTGTGACCTATACTTTGAAGATATTAAATATGAAAAGCCAAAGATATACTCCAGGCAGTCTTCAGTCATTCTTTTCATGTAGTAACTATTCCCTCATAAATGAGTGCTTGAGGAAAACACGTTTAAGTATTTAGAAAAATACTAAAGCTGGTGATTATGTGAAAGTATACATCTTAAATGTATGTACACATGAGGTTCTGTGCATCGCAACATGACTGCATTGCTTTACTTAATAATCTTGACATCATTCCTCTAAGAAAAGAGAAAGCACTGCTGACTGGGTAATCAGTTTGAATAAGGAAAATTGTCCAGCCCATCATCAACCTATGATATCAAATGTCTGCATTTACTCAGACTCATATCTAGAAATGTTTTATCATTTTGGAAAATATACATAATTCAAAATATTATGTCAGGAAAGTGATATGAGTTCATTAATAAAATTGATGTTTCATACCTTTGCTGGAAAAGCAAAGTAACAGTTTGTAAATTAAATTCAGTTACTCTATATAGATCATGAATCACAAGGTATTCAAGTGTAACTAGAAATCCCAATCCATCTAATTTTATAGTAATCATATGTCTAGTATTAGCAAGCAGTTTAAAAATTTTGTAATTGTCAATTATAATTCACATAATATAAAACACTTTTATATCCTGTTTACATAGTGACAAGATAATAAATTACAATTGAACTATTTTGAATTTATATTTTTAAACTGAATTTTGCTCATTTGAATTCATATTGTCATGATATCTTTGAAAATATTACTAAAATATATTCTTAATCATACTTTCTTGTTTCTCCAAGAATCGATTTAACAATATTTAACTGACTAACTTTGATCTGTTGCCCTAATAAAATAAATGTTGATCATGAAATCTGAAACTATCACCTTTATGTAGATAGGTAGGTAAAAGGTGATAACAGTAAAAGTGTTTATTCACTTTCATATTTAGTGAAGCCAATTTTTAAGTTACTACCTCACTAGAATTTGGTAAGAAAATTCCAGTGCAAAACAGTAAAAATATTAAAATTTGGCTTTCTCAATCTGACTCTCTGTCTGGCATTTAATACTCCACAATTTATTATACAAAAACAAATGAAACAAAAAATTCCAGTGCTTTGTTTGCAAAAGCAAAAACCTAAATGAAGATAATAATTTTCCCATTTGATTTTGAGCATTTTATTAATAATTTTCCTAATAATTTTCAAATTTCCTCACAATAAAAATTTTGAACATAAAGCAAATGAAGGAAAAAATATTATATAGTGCTTCAAAACTGCAGTGACCTAAGTCTTGGCTTATCTGGTGGAACAAAAAATGGTCAAAGGACTTGATATTCCCTAGTTATTAAAGCAGATATTATGTTCCAACTTCATTTTTGGAATGAAAACTTTCAATAATTCAGTCACTGGCTGAAACAAAACACTTGATACAAGACAATGGCAGAGATCTGCTTGTGACTTTCAGTAATATCAAAGAAATAATCATGTACATGAATTTCACTCACTCATTTTTCTATAGTGCAAGTTAATTAATGAAAATGTGCATGAACCAAGTCAAGATGCGACTTGTAGCAATATGATAAGGAATCTAAAAGTGACAGATTTGAACACAGCCCACTTTGTGCATCTCAGAATAACACAGAAAGCATACAGTACTCAAGTTCTGATGTACACTGTCCTGCACACATATGACAGAGAAGGGCAGGGGTGTTTAGTATGCAGGAAAAGAAAGTTGCCAATGGCACCCTTCTGAATAGGCCTTCCATTCAGTGATACGTTATGAAAATTTATTTTTAGAAGATAAGAATCACTCTTTTCTCTTGAATAAAACTAGTAATTTCCTTCTAAATATATACTTTTGTACATCCCTCCTTTACGCTTTTTGAGAAACTAAAAAGTCATGAACCCTGAAAGGCCAACCTCTTTAGCCAGGTCCCCTCCAGTACGTCGCTCGTCTTCTAGGACAAGTGTAAGTGTAAGATCTTCTCCTCATTTGCCTCTCACTCTGTAGCATCGTTCTGCTCTTTCCCACATTTCTTCTCCCTCGCTGACCACGAGTCATCTACTTTATGTTGTCTGCCTTGTACCTCATTGCTACTTGTATCCTTTATTTTTGCTTTCACTGAATTAGGAAGTCATAGAAACTATATTTAAGACTTTCAAATTTTATTTAATTATACAGATTTGGGGATAATGTAAAGTATATGCTTCTATAAAACTACCTAAAATCGTAAAGTTATTATCATATTTTATAATTTTAACAACATGACTATACATTTGTAACAATAAAATTAGGTGGTGTTACTATGTCATTATATTTTTTCAGAAATCATTTTCTTTTTCTCTAAAACTTTCAATGTAGGTGTGTTTTTAATAATTTTCTCATTTCTTGTATGGATTTCATCCATTCAGTATTGTTTTATAACATATATTGCAATACTTATAATACAGTTACAAAAATGCATTAATAAACCCATAAAGAAAAAAAGGCAACAGAAGGAACATGTATCATATCACACATATGTTTTCCCACCATATTTAATATTTCTCTGTCACCTTTATACATGCACACATACAAAAGCAGTTCAAGCAAAAAAGTTCACTATCAAAATGCTATGATAAAGAGTAAATAAAACTAATTAAATCAAAAGAATAACAAAACATACTATGTAATAGGATCCAAAATTACTATAATACCACCTGCCTTGGAGTAGCCCGAGTAATTCAGCATTCTTCCCTTAAGTAGCTCCAGTAAAAATTAATTAAGGAAAAGTTGCTATTTATAGAAGAAAGCATTAAAATCACAACCAAATGCCAATGTCTTTTAATAAAATTTATGCTTTTCTCAAGAATGTGTAAATTAATTACGGAATTACGAAAGGGTTTCCTATGAGTAATAACTGTTCACTTTATGGATAGGTGTGTAGGAAAGGAGAAGCCAGGAAGACAAGAGAGCCAGGAGGGTAAGGGGAGACAACAGGAGGGCAGAGAAAGCTGGGAAGATGATGGAATTTCAAGGTTGCAATTAAATGTAGCTATCTTTCAAAGTTAATGAATTAGATGGTCCCCTTCAGAAGTCACTTGAAACCTTTGGAATCTGTATTACTACAAAGTTTTGTAGTCAAAATAAAAATTTCCTTCTATTTTTACAATCGATAACTACTTTCTTGCAGGAACCTAGTATTCTCTGTGTTTTAAAGCCACGTGTGTTCTTTAAGAAAATATTTGACCTAACAAAATGGGTTTGTAATCCTTAAATATGAATCAGGTGAGAGTTCTCATATGAACCGGTTCCTATGTAATTGCCTGAAAACAGAATATGCTCAAAAAGAAAGAAAAGGAAAGTAAATGAAAACTTTCCTTTGTAAATTCTGCAGCATGATCTTACTGGAACACTAAGCAACCATATATCTAAAAGTTGTCGGTGCATTTCAACTACACACAACAATTTGGATTTTACAACTGACAGCTGCATTAATTTTAGTTCATAAACCCAGAGATCTCATCATGTGAAGTTGCATTGTGAGACAGTGTAACTCAGTAGAAGTTATTTGCAAAATGATAAACACTAGCTCTGTTGTACAAAATCCCTCACCCCTTTTCGTTCGGTTATGGTGATTTCTTGGTTGGCATGGTGATCTCACATGCCAAATGAGCACTTTTTTCAAATCTATCCAGACTACACTGGGGATAAACAGTGAGAAGACTAATTTGCAGGTACTGGAAAAGTAAAATAATCCGGAATCTAGTTTCCTTTCCTTTTTTACTCAAAACACTGGATACAACTTGCTTTGAGGTTCAACTGGCCCTATATTCTCCAAGGGACCTCGAAACTGTGATACAAGGGCAGCACAGTTACACACAGGGAAGCGGATGGTTACCATTTGGGAACCAATTGTTTGTCTGCGAAGCAATATGCAGAGCTGAGAAGATCTCTCTAGGAAGCCTACCAACTTCTACATCAACCTTTAACCTAGTTTCACCCCAACAAGCGCCACATTATCTATGCACGTAACCCAAAGCGGATAGTCCCAGGAAAGTGGCACTTACTTTCGGCTTTTAAAAAACAGAGAAAAGAAAAGAAAAGAAAAAATAAAAACATGACCTGTATGTTTCGAGGAGCTTTTGCATAACTCACAACTCGTAATGACCACACGTTCTTATAGAACTATCACACAAACAAACACACACTACCTGCAACAACAGAAACAGCAACACGCGTCCCCACGCACTGTCACAACAATCACACAGGACGGGGACCGAATCTCCCTCTGAAAGGGATTCTGCACTTCTGAGCCCCTGGATTCCCCCACAGGCTGCGTTCTGGGACGCCAGCTTCGGAGGCCGGTTTACAGCTCGGCCAGCCGCCACCACCACCCGCACCCCTAGGAAGCCCTTGGGGTCCGTGTTCCAGTAAACCTACCCGACCGGCAAAACCACAAAAGAACGCCAAAGAAAATAAAGAAATTAACAAGTAACCGTATAGGCATTCAAAAGCCATGCAAGCTATGGGCCAAAAGCTAGAAAGTAAGTTTCAGCAGAAGACCGCAAGCTGAAGGGTCTGCGGGACGTTTTCAAACCCAGCCGCCCACTGAACGCGGACCGGAAGGTACCAAGATCCACGCGTCCTCCGGGTCCCCCCCGACCCCCCATTCCCCGCGTGGAGAGGACTCGGTCCACACCGACAAGGTCGGATGCGGGTGATGGGACATGCAGAAGAGGGCGGAGGGGGCGAGCGCGGAGCGAGGGAGGGAGGACTCACCTAGCGTTGGTGCAGTCGGTGAACAAAGTTTCGAAGTCTTTCCTGGTTATGAGTTTGCAGCGGTTCACTCCAGGCTGGATGGCCCCGAGCCCGCGGAGGATCCGGACCTGCTCCACGGTGCACACCACCGGGGAGATGTCCAGCCTCTTCAGCTTGGTGTACACCGTGTGCAGCCCTCCCACCAGGTGCTTGAGGAAGAGATCAAAGACTTGCGGCAGGCAGATCAGCTCCTGGCCGTCCATCAGGAACGAGGCCACCTTCACCCCGTGCATGTCGACCATCCGGCACTCGCTGGTGTTGGAGGTGCCGCCGCCCCCACTGCCACCGCCGAACCCTCCGCCGCCGTGGCCGTTAGCCATGAAGCTGTTGATCACATTGGGGGTGAGGCAAGGGGGCTCTCGCGGAGCCGAGTACTGCGGCTCGGCTCGGAATAAGCCCCCCAGGACGCCGGTGCCGCTGGACGTCGCGGAGATCACCGGAGGTGCAGAGACAGCCATGGTCACTCTTCTTCCTCTCGAGTCCTTGGGCCCTCGCTTCCCCGCCCCAACTCCGCCAAGTGCCTCCCTCGCGCCCCCGCGCCCCGGCCCGTCTGCAGCGAGCGCCGGCTTCCTCCGAACTCTTCCCAAGTCCGCAGCCCGCCGCACGCTCCGGCTCACCCGCTGCCCGCGAACGGAGCTGCCCGGCTCGGCGGCCCGAGGCCCCGCCTCCCACACGCCCCCTCTGGAGACTGGCAGCCAGCCCAGCCAATGGGCTCCGGCCCCTCGGCACCCGAGAGATCCGAATGGCTACCGCCACTGAGGGGGTGGAGACTCTCTCGCCGCCTCTGACCACCTGAGGCAATCGGGGCTCGGCGGTGAGAAACTGGAGGCGAGGCAGCGCGGTGCCTTGCTGTTGGCCTGGCTGTTTGCCTCACTGTCTCAGGAGAGAACGACCATTTGTCACACAAAGCTCTCAAAGTGGACTAGGCTACAAATCCATCTTCTCCGCGACCCACTAATGGAGAGTTCAGAAGACAACGCAAGACTTCATCTTCCTCCAGCCCCTAGGTTCCTGAGTTCCTTGCAGGAAGTTGAGGCAGCAGCTATGGTTCCACGGACACAGTGCTCCCCAAGTCCGCAGGAGCTAACGAGCGGCTCTGCGCAGCTTCCAGGAGAAAGCCCCTCCCAGTGAGCGCCCGGGTAAACTCACTCAGCTCCTGCCCCGGCCACCGAGTGCACCTGGGGCAAATTCTGCAAGATCCGGGGCTACCAGGGCTGCCGGCCAGTTAACCGACCCCTGCACTCCGCCTTTCCGGAAGCGCGCTGAGCCCGTGGATATTTTAGGGACGAAGCCTCGGGTTGTGGGGTTGTGGGTGCCAGTGGATGCCTCGTTGTGCAGCACTCGCACCAGGGTCCTGGAGCAGACTGGGCTTTGTGCGTTCCCGCCCCTCAGTCTCAGGATCGCCCCGCCTCACCATCCCCCGCTAAAATCTATTGGAAATTTTTTTTTTTAAATAACTCAAAACCGTCGTTACAGAATATGGGCAAAGGAGAAGGTTTACACCGAAATATGTCACTCCCTTCTCTCGCCTCTGAGCTTTGAAAGTCCAATTATTAGGGTTCCATGTCCTAAGGTACCTTAAGATCCCCCACCACCTCCTACAAGTGCCACAAACTTATTAAAAGAGTTCGTCGTGAGCAAAACATATGCACAGGGTACATTCCAAGGGAAAAAGACGCGTCTTCCACACAGCATGACTGGTCAGGTGACCATTTCAAAGTTGTCTGATGGATCTTTAATCAAACTTCTTTTCCTGCTCTCCTTTATAGGCAGGAAGTGACTCACAAAGTGAAATCCAGGCGAATCCTACGATGTTCTTTCGGAATATAAATATTTTTACAAACTGAGTGAATTTGATTTTGCCCTAATTCCACTTAGCGGTATCATGGAGGAGGAGTGCCTAAGTTTTTTCTGCTCCTCTAATAAGTAATAAATGCGCTAAGTTAGATTTCTCCGCCTTTTTCTAGAAAATATTTTCTTTTTTGCCACTTCACCAACCATGTATTCGCTCCTCTTTGGAGCGTGAATATGAAAAGATATGTAGATGTATGGAAATGTCACAGTGAAATCTATTAATGTGCATAATTACTCTGTGTTAATAATTGTACAAAGACCACCCTTTGAATCTGGGCACAGTTATAAATTGTATGAGATCAAAATGCTGAGAAGTTATGATGAAAGATGCTTTTGAAATACAGCAATAAATCACTCTAATTTAATAGATGGGAATTACGCAAACACGAAATGTTTTTTAAAGGCATCAAATTGTTGTGTTACTACAGCTGTGGGAAGAAAATAGGAAGGAGCAAAAAGGACAATTGTGAAGAGATAGCAGAAACAGAAAGGCTCCAACAAAAAGTAGTGGTTTTCAAAAAACAAACAAACAAAAACCACAGAAATGTCTGAACATACATTAAAAAAAAAAAAAGAAATCTCCAATTTCCTCAATGGGTGTTTGGACAAAAATGGCTATTAAACTATATGTTGAAATAACTCATCTCATAATGTATTGTGATTAAAATTTTCAGGTGTGATGTAGAGGAAAGTCTTATGTCAAATAACTCTGTGCTAAAAATGCCAAACATAAACTACTCCCCGCGTCGAGCCACATCCACCTCATCTAAGCCCCCTTATTCACAAGTTGATTTTGGGTCTTCAGTAATAGGAAATCATGCAAAGATTTTGATGTTTCCAACTTCAGGTTTAAGAAATCCTAAAATATAATAAAGATAGTACATTCATTTGGGCTGTAATTATTTTTATATTAAAAATATACTTTGAACCTTTTAGAAGCATGAATTAAATATCTTATTATCTATTGTTCTCTGTCCGGATTAGGTAATATTTTAGTTATTAGCAGAAATTACAGTTGAACTTGTAGTGGAAATCTTAGGGACTGATACTGGCCAGCAACTACAGAAGGGTTAATGTCTCTTAGCAGCGTATAATGCACAAAGGACACTTGGTTTCATTACTAGAATTCCTTCCTTTGCAGACTCATAGAAAATAAACTTTCATTTGCTTAAGTGTTACCTGTAAATTGAAAACTTTAGTCACCTCCATCTCAGGCTCGAGCTGCTGTCTCCTTCGGTTCTCCTTATCTCTTGATTATTTCTGTTGCTGCTCTTCCTACTACTGTCATGTAGGCTTTGAGACTAAGACAGTCAAGTTCTATCTGGAGAGTTTGTTTTTGTCCCTTTCTGACTTAATGACTTCCACAAGCCAAATATGTTTCCAAAGAAGGCTAGATTTCTACAAGATCGTAGGAGGCCTTGTACATTACACACTGTAAAGTTTGGAAATGCATGGAATAGTACAAAATGGTAAAGCCGCAGTACACAGGGTACACCTGGGAGATGAGAGGGGCTGAAGTAAAACCACGAAACTATCCAAGGTCTGTGAATTAATACCAGCCAAGTGCCAACACCACAACACATTTAAATAAAATCAGTAAATATGCAAATATGCTATCTGTACCATCTCATCAGAACAAGAAGATCTGGATGCCATGATGCCACGTGCGGTGGAAGTAGCAGCTGATAAGAGTGAAGGGAGTGTGGCTTGGAGGGAAAGGAATTCATCTGTGCATTTAGGCAAAATTTCAACTGTGATGTAGTGAAATGAAGGCACCATTTTAATTAAATATTTTTAATTTAGGTATACAGGCCAGTCTATGTAGGACCTCAAAAGTCCAGAGTTATTTGAAGGGACTGATTTTCAAAATGAGCACTCAAGCAAATGCCAAGATAATAAAGGGAATTATTTGAAACCTTCAGCCAACCAAGGTAGCAACCTCTACTATAGCCTCTAATCAGAACCTACTAGCAACCCTCTGAGATTTACTTTTAGACAAGCAATGAAAGGAGATTATTCGGCAAGCAATAAATGTGAAGGAAAGTACTCATAAAACTGAGGAGTTGATTGGCTAAAACCTGTAGGTTTACCTCACTCAACATTTCCAAGGAAACTGGCTATGAAAAGGGTTTTTTTTGATGTGGTTTTTTTTTTTTTCTTTTTCAGTTACAATATTAAATTAAAGATGAATTCCAAGGCAAAGGTAGACAGGATAAACCATAAGAGCAAGAGAATTAGTCAAAACCCAAGGAGTAATATTTAAAAGCAGATACTGACAGGAAAAATAAGCATTTTCTACTGGAAATTTAAACAATGTAATTCTCAAATTATTCATAAAATATAAGCGCTTACAAACTTTTAACTAATGATATTACATGCAGCACTGTTCAAGGGAAGGAGAAATGTTTCTTTAGAATACTATCTATTGTCTCTTTTCCAAACATAGGAATTTTTTAGTTTTAATTTATTTTATCCTATACTTCTTTGCAACACTGGGGATTGAACTCAGTGCCTTGGGAACATGAGTCATGGGGCTTTATCACTGGGCTATATCCCCAGGCCTTTGGTGTTCTTTATTTTCTTTTTGTAAAAATCGGTACGTATTTGTAACACATGAATTAATGCATATTTGTAACATACAATAGTGTATGTTTAGATTCCTTGTGGGGAATTGGCATATGTCCTTAACACATCTTAATGCTTATCTCCTTTCCTTTCCCTCCTTTCCCTTCCATCTACTCTTGACCCCATTCATTTTACCATCTGTATATGACCTCAGCGTTTACCTTCCTTTTCATCTCCTTTTTCTGCTTTCTTGCCCCTTCTATCTTGTGTTCCCCTTCTTGTTTGAGAAAGACCTCTCTAGTTCCTATCATGCATCTTTTATTTTGCTCTTTGTTTATATTTATTTCTCACATAAGATAAATCATGCGATATGTAAGCTTACATATGTACTCTATTTCACTTAACATTACCATCTCAAGGTGCATCCATTTTCCTACAAATACTCAAGTTTTTTCCTCTTTGTAGCAGAGTAGTACTCCATTGCATAAAAATAGACTTTTTTACCCATTCATCTCTTGATGGACATATAAACTGCTTCCAAGATTTAGCTATTATTAATCATGCTGCTAGGAATATGGGTTGGAATATATCACTGTAGCATGATGTCTACCTCTTTCAGGGAGATACCTAGCAGGGGAGTAGCTTGGTCAAATGGAATTTCTAGTCTTCTGAGGAATCTCCATACTGATTTCCAAATTGGTTGTATTAGTTTACATTTCCATCGACAAGGATTCCTTTTCCCAGAAGCTTCATCAGCATTTATTTCTTATTGATAGCCATTCTTTCCAGAGTAAGATGTAAACCAAGTGTTGCTTTAATTTGTATTTCTCTAATAGCCAGTGATGTTGAAGATCTCTTTGTGTATCATTGTCCATTTGTACTTCTTCAATCAAGAGTCCATTCATTTTACTTGCTCATGTTTAGATTGGGTCTTTTATTTCGGAGGTTTAATTTTTTTTGAGTTCTTCATATATTCCAGATATTAATCTGAAGTGGAGCTGGGAAAAACATTTCTCATTCATTCCATATGTTGTCTTTTAACTTTGTTAGTTGTTGTGTGTTTGTGTGTGAAGCTTTTTGATTTGATATGATCTCATTGTTGATTGTTAGCACTATGTATTTCTTGCTCAACCAGGATTTTGTTCAGAAAGTCCTTACCCATACCTATTACTTCAAGATTTTTATTTTGTCTTCCAGCAAGTTAAGTGATTTTGTTTTAACACTTGATTCTTTAATACATTCTGGTTTTAATTTTGTGCATATTGAAAGATATGGCTCTAGTCTCAGTCTCCTGCGAGTGGACAGCCAGTCTTCCCAGTACCATTTACTTAATTACTAATTAGTAATTAGCTGTCTTTTCTCCAGTGTATGCTTTGTGCTTCCTTGTCACAGAACAGATAGTTGAATGTGCTTGGAGCTGTTTCTGCACCTTCTGTATTTTTTAACTGTTCAAATTCAAGGCACATGCCACTGTAATTTCAGTAGGGCTTGTACTGATACTGGATATAATTTTGGTCAGTTTTACTCCTTATTGAATTCCCTTCAGCATCCCCTCCAATTCTTTTCTCCCCTGGGCAAACCAGCCTCTCCTTCACTCGTCTCAGCTACTGCTTACACTACTGTATGGTTTTATGAGAAAGTGATTTTTATAGAAGTTCCAAATTTTCTCTTCTTTTTCATCTTCTCTCTTTTCTTCTCCTACTTTTCCTCATCTTTCAAAAAACAAAACTCCTTCTTCATTGTCTTCATGCTCTTGATCGCTTTCACTTCCTTGAGGTCGCGAATCTGTCCATTTTATTCCTTCCTTTTTCTTTCACACCCGTAGTCTTTCACCTCTCTACTTGCTCTTCTTTTTTATCATAAAATACTCTATGTGAATAAAGACAAAGAATGAAGCTCTCCAACATTTACAGTTGTTCTCATACTGTGGCCCCTGGACCACAAGACTTAGTATCACCTAAGTACTTGATAGAAATGGACTGTTTGACCTCACCGAGCACTGTTGGTTCAGAAATTCTGGGAAGGAGGTCCACAGAGCTGCGTTTTAACAGAAAATGTAGGTGACTTTGATGCAGGTGAAAGTGTGACACCTGTTTAGCCTTTCACAAACTTTTTGAAAATCTGTACTTACTTCTGACTGTTTCTTCCTTTAGCGCCATAAACTTTTCAGTTCGATTTCTGCTTAATGTTTGGCTGAAACTACTCCAGAGATGCTTTAAATGCCAAATCCAAAGTTATTCCTACATCCTCATCATTTAATACTCAGCAGCTTCCTACACCATCAGTATCATTCTCAAGCTTCTATCTCTTGACTTTGTGATTGCCAACTGTCTCTTTCTCCTCTTCTTAGCTCCTTGCTCCTTTTTATGTTCTTATTCTTGTCACTGCAGTTTTACAGCTCTTACTGTCTGTCGACACCTTTACTTATGGCAATTTCATCAACTCTACTGCTTTAGTGAGCTCTGATTTACAGATTTCCCTGAGTTTTATCTTTGCATTTCTTGAAGCCTTCCTATAAAATTGGATATCTCCATTTGGATATCCTATGATCACCTCAAAGTCAACGTGACCCAAACTAACTTGTCCTTTACTCTCCTTCAACCACTGTCTTTATTTTTATCTCTGATATTGAGTTTTTTTAAACTGAGTTTATTGGTACATTTTACATATACATTATGATCATATTCAAAATTAAAAATTTGTACCTGTACATGACATTACCTGATTCTCATTTTTTCCTTTCCCTCATCTTCCCACCACCCGCAACTACCTATATACATAAGCTTTGTTTCCATGATTTTAATGCCTTCTTCATGCAGCTAGTCATGTGACAGATACTTGGGAGATTCATTTGACTTCTCACTACACCTTATACCTTCATTCAACTACTCACTAAGTTTTGTGAATTCTTACTCAGCAGTATCTTTCTTTCGTTCCTTCCAGTTATCAATGCTACTACGTTAGTTTGTTCACTATACTTTGTAAGGTTACAACAATTGCCCCTTAATCTCCCTACTGGAAGACATTTCCCCTTCCCATATAGCAAGT
This sequence comes from Petromus typicus, assembly GCA_004026965.1. Lineage (NCBI taxonomy): Eukaryota > Metazoa > Chordata > Mammalia > Rodentia > Petromuridae > Petromus > Petromus typicus. The sequence goes on from PVIR01019659.1 coordinate 22,333, forward strand.
ATACTGGTTTATTTCATCCTAAAGTTTCACTCTATGCTTTAGAAACGTTCATTACTGCCTCTGTGGATATCAGCTAAATTTCAAATTCCACAGAATGGCTTAACTCGTTTGATTTGCTATTTTGTGTTTTCCTCCAATAATCCCAGACATTTGCCTGCTAACTAGTAAGTGAGCATTACTTTCCACCAGCACTGAATCTCTTAGACCAAATGATGCAGATGAACAGCTATTGTTTCTGTATAGACGATGATGCTGTGCACCTCATCACCTCTCACTCACATCCTAATCACACTTGATACTAAAGTCTAATTCACCTCCATGAAAAACTCCATTATTACTTTACTCCAAGCCAGAAATGAGATTTATGTCTTCTGAACTCTCATAGAATTTTCTGTTTCTCAAGGGAGTTAAAACCTGCTTTCTTGTATTACAGCTGTTTGTACCCTATAGCCGTAGGTCCACTGTTAGAATAAAATTAAATCAGGTTAAGAACTGTGCGGATCTTGTCTTACATGTCTTTATGTTCTTTGTTCTATCAGTGTGGTTTTCAACATGTATCTATGCTAACTAACTGTATAAGGTCTTATAGGATGAATGAATGAATCTGATGTTGGAAAACCAAAAGAGGATAAAGGGGGGAAGGAGGGAATTCCATGTGTTTTTCACAGGTGCCACTTCCCTATGGTGAATGTAATCATTATGTACTACAAATATGTACTAACAAAAATTGTTTTTAAAGATCTGTGCATATTAAAATCAATATGAAGACCCATCCACCATGCCTGGATCGTAGTGTCTATACATGCTTGTTAAACCTATAAAATATGTAGATGTTTATAGCAGTACATTGTGCAATAGCTAAATCATGGAAGCAACCCAAATGCCCATCAATAGGTGAATGAATAAGATGTGTTTAAAAAAAAAAAAAAAACAAAGTACTACTCAGCCATAAAGAATGATAACCTTGAGGTATCTAAAGCTAAATAGATGTACGTTGAGACTATATTATTAAGGAAAATAAATAGGTCACAAATGTGTAAAAGCTGGATAATTTATCGGTTTTGAGAATCTGAAAGTGTGAGAACCACAATGTGTAATAGATACTGTGAAATAGCAAGAAAAATTTCAAGGGAGAAGGGGAACTAGGGAGGGGAGGGGAGAGAAAGAGAAGGAGAAAAAAATATGAGAAAATAGGAAAAATGAGAAACAGAGTCTTTTTAAATGGGGACGGGTGGTCAGGTTGATAGATATATTTTGATAGTGTTTACTCTGCTTACTAAGATAGAGTGATGAGGCAAAATATATTCTCAACAATTGTCAGTGTAGGTGTAGATTCACAAGGACTTGCTATTGTTTTTAATGTGTATGGCATTAATAAAATTATTTTTAAACATAGATATGATATACAGGCATCTTGGTTCATTGTTCTTCACCTTATTATGGTTTTTCTGTGTTATTTCTGTCATGACAAACTGACGGTCTGTGGAGATAATGTGCCAGTAAGTCTCTCAGCACAATTTTCCCATAGCTGGCACTTGCTTCTTGCCTTTTATCAGTAAAATACATTTTAAGTAAGGTATATGCAATTGTAGGTATCATGCTATTGCATACTTAAGAGACTATATTACAATGTAAACATGACTTTTTACATGCATTGCTTACTCAGAAACTTCATGTGACTCTGTATTGCAATATTTACTTTCTTATAGTGATCTGGAACCAAACCTACAATGTCTGTGAAGTATGCCTATGTGAGTTTTAATATAAAATAGCTCATTATTACTGATTCTGAAGCAGAATATAAGAGGTTGATGTGAATTAAATATTTATTCTGCTGTTAAAATATTTTGTCACTGGTAATTTCTGGATCATTTTGATGAGATCTGGTTTTTCACTTTACTTAATAGTTATTTCATTTTTTATTTATCTGAGCATTAATGTCTTCATAGATGTTTGTTTTACATGTTATTTTTGCATAGGACTCCTCCTCTTATTTACTTTCACTTTCCATATTTCAGATACTCACAGTCAGTTGAATGCCAAAAAAATTAAAAGGAAAATTTCAGAAATAAAGAATTCATATGTCTTAAATTGCTCACTAGTCTGAGTATTATGACAAAATCTTGTGCCAACCTGTTCCACACCACACCACCTCACTTAGGATATCAGTCAGTCCTGTGTTCCAACTCTCTAGTCTGTACACCATCTGTCCACTGGACACTGAGTAGCTACCTTGGTTATCGTTCTGCGATGTTTGTGTCCAGGTAACCTTTCTTTTACTTACCAACATCCCCAAAGCATAAGAGAAGTGATGCTGGCAGTTCAGAGATCCTAAAGGTAAACCATGAAGTACTTCTGTTGTATAAAGGTAAAAATTCTTGACTTAAAAAAGAAAAAAATCTTACAAAAAGGTAGCTAAGCTGTACAATAAAGGTATTTTAAGAGAGAAAAAGAACAGAGACATTATAGTCTCATTATTTTATTACAACATATTCTTATAATTGTTCTATTTTAGTACTAGTTATCAGTGTTAATTTCTTACTGTGCCTAATTTATAAAATAAATTTTATC
>PVIR01019660.1:0-31658 GCA_004026965.1 Petromus typicus
ACTTATGAGGATATCCTCAAGGTATGTCCATTTAAGTAGAAATGATTCAAACTTATCATTTTTTATGGCAGAATAATACTCCATTCTGTAGAAGAACCACAGCTTTTTTATCCAGTCTCCAGTTGATGGACACTTGGGTTGTTTCCAAGATGTAGCAATCACAAACTGGGCTGCTATAAACATGGGTGCACATATGTCATTGTGATATGAGTCTTTTAATTCTTTTGTGTATATACCTAGCAGGGCAAACTACCCTTGTCTTTATCAAGCTTGACTCTCAGAGACTGAGCAACACTGGAAATATGAAGAACCCAAACCCCCCAAATCCAAATCTCTTAAAGGAATGTAAAATACACAGAGCAGAGCTATTATACCAAGATCTTCCCTTACCCTTGAGAATGACATTCTCAAGTATCCTCAGAAACAGTGACAGCAGTCAATCTGCCTCAGCAATTAGGTGACAGAGATGGTCTCTGTGTGGCCAGAAATGACTGAACTGAATGAGATTTCAGCAGAGCCAGGCTCTGTGTAGAGGATTCCAAGCTAAAGAGTATTATCCCATTTCTCTTATCTCTTCTGTGGGTCCATGAGCAAACAGTGTTCTCTTTATGAGTTTCTCACACAGAGAGCTAGTTGCTGACAGGCTCAAGAGATACAGTAGGCTTCCAAATATTGGCGGGATTTTGCCTCATAATTAGCAGTGAGATTAGCAAATACTACATGAGAGTCCCTCAAATCTTATAAATTATAGAGAATTTCAGATTACTCAATTTCTTGGCTAAGAGAAAGGAAAGAAGAAATCTTCTATTACTCTTAGCAAGGAATTCTTCTGAAGCCTGCTTCAGTGGAGTCCATTGTTTGTCCAGAGGAGGCCAGGGTCATCACCTTTGGCTAGGTGAAATCCTTCCTCTAAAATTTATTTGTTTTTTAATTTATCGTTCTGGGGCCTCATACATGGTAGTTAAGTCCTCTACCACTGAAGTACATCCTAGCCACTCACTGAATCTTCAAAACAGAGTATGACGTGATGGTGCAAGAAGTTTCTATGGCTTTCAGTAGCTTCATCCTCCCCCTCACGAAAAAAGCTGGTATCAGCATGAAGCCAACATGCACAAAAACGCAAACGAAGGCCAAGAAAAAGGTAAGCAGTAGTTTCTTTGTTTCTTCACCTGCCTAACGACGATCCATACCTTGACCCTTTCTCTCGGGCTCCCTCAGCTTAGATTCGTTCAAACTGAATTTCTCTTATTTACAACCAAAATTCCTGGCTCATGCAGTTGTCTCAAAGGGTGGTTAATCACTTGACTGAAATTTACCCCTCTGGAAAGAGACTTCAGAAAAGTACTCCTAGTGTTTAGATAGAGGCCTGACAGAGTAACTCTGCCCACCACTGCCTGCTTCTCTTGAGCTGGCAATGTTAGAAAAGGATTGTCAGTGCTAAGCCAGCTACAGCATAGTGAACACCTGGATCACCATCAAGAGCTAACAGAAATCTACTTTGTGACTCAGGGTGTGTCTATGTGGGTTGTACTGGGATAAAGAGGACACCTACCCTTTTGTGTATGTGGAACGAATGGTCTTCTATCCACCACTTGTTTGCCTGCATTCTTATTTCTCATGCCGAACAAGAAAGTAAAGACAAGAAATGAATACGAGAAGCCACAGGCCCGTGGGCCTCAGTGGGTGGGGTGGGACGTGACCAGATGATGGGAGGTAGGAAACATAAGGTCAAAGAAAACAGGAAATAAATAGATGCTAAAGTTTAAAAGCTACAAAGGTGAAGGGGAAATGTATAAATGAAGGGTAAATAAGAACTTAAACATCTGACAATGATATAAGAAGTTATGTTGAAAGAAATACATGTGCAGATGTTCAAATGCCAGATCTGGATGCCAGAAGTTTAAGAACGGTGGGTTCCCTGACACCCGCCTTTGCCAGCCGGACTGCAAGGCACAAGGTCCATGAGGACATTGGTGAGAAATTTCCATATCCATTGATGCAGACTTCCTGAAGCATCTTCCTCCCTGAGACCTGGCCTCAGCAGTCAGAGGGCAAACCAGGAATGCTTAGGAAGCCAGGGCAGTACTTAACCTTGTGTAAGCTCGGGTAGGTCACTTCAGATGAGGCTTCCAATCTTTCAGGAGAGAAAGTGATAACTCAAAGAGGAGCAAGGGACAGCTCTGTGTGTGTGTGTGTACGCAGGATAAATATGGAATTCTTTTCATATCAAGATGCTCTAATAATCACTCCATGTTACAAATAGTGTTTGCTTGACCATAAGAATGTGGAGAGCATTTAAGGGGTTTTGTTTAAGCTCAGAGACCAAGGTTTAGGTACAAGAAGTTCATCCTTTATATGAAAAGTTTAATTAACTCATTCTTTTTTGTGCACGAGAATAAGAGAGGTGATACTTATGATCAGAACATATAAGAGATATCTATAAAGTGCTGTGTAAACAACCCAAGGGATCCATAATCAAAATGATTTCAGTCTGAAAAGAAAAAAGTTTCACAAGCCTGAGTGACAATTCAGAACCCACAGTTAGCTTATAGCCCTGGAATGATGCCTCTGACACACACAACCAAAGACATACTCACTTTCCATTGTTCCTGAAAAAAATGTCCATGATTTGAGTCATTTTTTTACAGCCATGATTTTCTCCTCTTTCTAAGCATTTTACATAAAGAATGGTAGTGTATGCTACATATATGCTTATAATGACATTAAAATTTTCAGTTGCAATCTTCCAACAGGTTAAGTGTCTATTTTAATATTTAGAACATTGATTCATTTTGATTTTAGCATGTGGTGAGGTACATGGAACCTAGATTCTGTTTTTTGCATGTGGATACTCAGGTTTCCCAGCACCATTTATTAAAGATGCTATCTTTCCTAATTTGTGTATTTTGAGCCCCTTTGTCAAAAATCAGATAGGTAAATGTGCTTCAGGTTGTTTCTGTATCCTTTTATTTCTGGTGTCACTGCTAGGACTATGGAAAAAATCCTAAGATGGTCAGATCCTCAGTGTGACAGCTAAGGACAGTTCATCATGTTGGCTTTTGGAATAAGCAGTTGCTTTTCAGAGTTATGGACTTGGAGTCTTCCAAGTCTCCTTCTCCCCTTTTGTGATATCAAACTCTATAGTATTAGCCAGGCAGAAAGTCACTGTTCATTCAACATTTCCCTTAAGCTGTAGATTCTAGTTCTTTCCACACCTTTGTTATGGTAAGACACTGTTCTAACTAGTCAGAGCACTTGAATTACTTAATAGCTTCTGACCTGCAAGTATGTTGGACTTTTAAATACAATACACTGGGTAAAGGCTTGTCCGTAGACAAATCTTAAAATTATATCCTTCTTTAGCCACATACATAACATGTGTTTTTAGCTAAATAAGGAAATATGTAGTATTTCCAGGCTGCCTATTCTTGAGGATCTTAGCAAATTCAGGAAACCAATTGCAAGTGAGACACGCCTGTCAGGCACAGGACTTCCGGGAAGATGTCAATGACACTAAGGCTATATCTCAAATTCAGAAGACTCCTTATATGCAATCCTCTTAGAAACTTAGAAAATGAAGACCTTAAAAATAAGAGGACCTAAATAAATATATAAATGTGAGTGGATCACAGAGGTTATAGTCAGTTCCTGTTACATGGTTCAAGTTATCTATCAGCCAGGGAATCAAATAATGTGAGTATAGGCAGGTACTTATATAAAAACTAGAATCTTCAGAAGAAGATTCTTAGGGATTTCTGGCAGTATTATAAATGCAGCTGTTCCCAAGACAAGTGTTTTCCTGGGCAAAGAAAAGTCAAGCTGATATATTAGTTTTGGAAAAGAGTTAAAAATTTTTCTTGCAAATTCAGTGTGAAGATAGTGCAATCAGATCTGAGCTACCAGGAGTCCAACAGGAGAAGTCCTACCCTGACTTTGACCCTTTGCCTTTCTGTTCTTGGATTCAGTTATATACAAACGGAGGCTAAGTTTTGGTTTGGGGGTTACAATTACTCAATAATCAGCATATCCATCTTTAAAGAACAATGAAACAGAGTTCATAAGTACCAAATTACACATCTTTTTGGTTGACCCTTGTTCACATTACCCAACTTCATTAATAAATTTATTTGGTGACATGAATACTGCTGAGCTCCTATTAGTTGTAACAAGTAATATCAGAGAGTTTTTTATGTACATGGGTAGCACATGCATAGAGGAAAGATGAATACATTTTGCCTTCAAAAGAGAGAAAAAAGCTTTATAGTGGAAGGCACCACTTAAAAGATGGAGTGTGAATGATATAAAAGAAACCTGAGAGAAAAGAAGAACAGCACTTTGGAAAACAGTCTTCCGGTGGGAATTATGCATTAAGCTGTGATGATCACTACTCTTCAGACATACTAGTTTTCCAGAACTAACCTAGGAAAAAAAAGGACACCTTGAAAAAAAGCAACTAAGGTGCTGGTGTGAGGCTCCAAACTGATCTTAGAGTTGCAGCAAGAGGAACACATTTGATTTACTAAAATATTTTCCCAAGAAGTTAGAGGTTTTTACTGAGCTTGATTACTGCTAAATTCTTTTTCTCAGGTGGTTGGAAACATGAGTTTATGGCACTGGACCACAGAAGTGGTGTTGGGGGTGTATTTATGAAAGGATGATAGGAAAACCAGGAGAGGACAGCAAGAACAGCAGGCTCTTCCAAGAGTTTCCGCATCTTGCCCATTCCAATGGAGTCACTGACTCATTCTTATTGAAAACACTTTCGGAGACAGAATGGCATCAGTGGGTGTTGGAATTGGAGGTGGAGCGGGCGCTGTGGATGTTTAACTTCCCTGGAGGCAACAGAGTTAATTGCCTGGTGCCTCTTACACTGCCTAGACTTTCCACATGAGGAGCCAACAGGCAGCCTGGAAGGAACATGAAGAAAGCCACGGCTGCACAATAGGGAGTCAGGCTAAGGACACAGTAAGGAGCTGTTCCTTTGGTCATGACAATGCCAGTGATCCTACAAGTTTCCCAAATGGGAATACATTCAGAGGAAAATGGATGGGAACTAGGTGTAACAAAAACCTTATAGGAAGGAATTTTAAAGTTAGTTGAAAAGACAAAGCCGGTGTTCAGTAAGCTTGGGAGTGAGAGGGAAGGAGTAGATATTGTGAGTTTTACCTGTTGGCGAAAAGAAAGCACATTATAAGGCATCATCAAGTGGCCAGCACAGGGTCAAAGATAATTGTGACTTTCCCAAAGAACTGAAGAGAAACATTTTGTTCCAGACAATTGACAAGGAGATACAAAGCAGTTTAAAAAAATAAAAAATTAGGGAACAGGAAGAACCACAACAGGAATGTATCAAAAAGACAGGACACTGGGATGGATATCCTTGGCCAAGAGAGGGGACTCTTGTCTCATGAAACAAAGGAAATTGAAAAATGATAGCTGTGGTGAAGGGGAGGAAGATTTTAAAAAAATTGTCTGAATTTGGCTTTTTAAAAAAGTAGTCAGTGGTGTCAGCTGAGCAAGAAATAGAGGGTTGGAGACAAATAGAGAGGCATGAAAGGGCCACTGTAGAGGGTGAGAGAGAGAATCGCAGGAGGGAGTCAAAGGATTCCGGTGCTATTGCCATTCCATAGAACTACCAATGGCTGTGCTGCGCTGGAGCACCTGAAGCTGTTCAGCAAACAAACTTGGTATGACAAAATGTACTGTGCCCCACTGGGCAAAAGAGGCCCACAGCCTTCTTTTCAATGTGCTTAACAAAAGGAGTCACAAGGTACGGGGGTAAGAGAATGGCAGTAGTCTAGTTGCTAACCTCTCTGCTCATAAGTTTAAATGAAGGGATCTGGAGAGTTCTGGGGAAATGACAGAATGGCGAATGGGAGAGAAACAGCCTCTTTGAGATTCAGGGTTCAGACACTGAGATGTAGCCACATGAGGAAGAGAAGAAGGAGAGAAGCAAGGATCTGAAGCAAGCACTGAAACTTATAGGGAGAGCAAAGAGAGAGATTTCAGTGCAGAAGAGGGAGGTGGCAAACAACATTTTCTCCTTGAGCCCTGGTTCACGGCCTAGGAGGGGCAGCTCAAACCTACAGATGACTACTAGTGACCGCACAGACCTCCACAAAGAAACACACCAGTGGACACAGCAGGCTGCAGTGGCTAGGGAATTATTCAGGTTCAGCTTTCCCTAGGAGAGGGGTCAAGTGAGTTCAGGACTCAAAGCAGCTGTGGGCTGGCTCATCTAGCAGCTCCAAGTGTCAGGGTGAAGTGCATCTGAGTTCAAGTCAGCAGGTGATCGTGGTGCTGAGTTCAAGCCAGAGGTGGGCACACATAGTGCTTCAGCCTGAATAAATCCATTTCTAGCCTCACAGCTAGAAATCAACCTAAACTTCAGTGGAACTAAACGTGCAGGCTTGCTATGAGTATCCATTACCCTGCTGTAAATCTACAGCTGGCTTTCAGAGATGAATCAACACGGCTCTGGGCTCCGTATGTCTATTCTGTCATGCTCTGAAGTAGACATTCTTTTTCTTCTTTTTGTTTTGTTTTCTTTTTCCTTGATTTGTTTGTTCTTGTTTTTATGTGAAAGTGAATGCTGTTTCTCTGTTCTAGTTTTTTACTTCTTCTTTCTCTTTTCCTCCTGTCTTTACCAAAGTTCGCATAATCTTGTTTCTTTCCTCTCTCATTCCCTCCTGTCTTCCCAAAGTTTATATAATCTTCCTTTGTCCTCCAGCCTTGCTTCTTATCTCTCCCTCTTCTTCTATTTCTCTATTTGTTCTCTTTAGCCTCTTTTAAATTTTGTCTTCTGAGAGTAAAATCACCACACTGAGGGTATAGTTATTGTACACAATTTTCTAGTTTTAGATTTTGTCATATAACTCCAAAATAGTTTAGACAGTTAAAGGCAGCAAATTTATAGTTATCACATTTTGTCATTTTCTAGGATATTTCTGATATTATAGTTTTTGCTAATTGTAGAACTTCAGCCAGGGTGGCATAATAGTTCTAATCAGTTGTTCTTCCGGGTATACCAAGACTGAGATTGCCTAACAGTCATAAATAATATTATAGGCCATTGCCAAAGAACCAGGGGCTAGGCTAAATAGGCAGCAATTTCTTATCCACAATAAATTGATGAGGTAGAATCTAGCAACAGACTCAAAACGCAAAAGCCAGCTACACCTGGAAGACATCTGTGAGAAGTTGTTATTTCCTAAGGGTTCTAAATACTAGCAATAAAGCTATATGGCATAACATAAGCAATTTACAAGCACCAACCTAGGAATTAAACTAAAAAATAACATAGAAAATGAGAAGACACTTAATCAAGATGCAATTCCAGACTTCCAGCTCATGAAAGACAAGCTGAGCGGCAACAAGGTAGAACAATTTGAAAGCTACACATCTGGACTCTCTGAAGTGGTAATAGCAGAATTATCTCTACAGAGGAAAGAGTCTCTAGAAAAAAATCAAAGCAGAGGTGATTCCTCAGATAACTACAGAGATGGTGACCACAAAGAAAGACATGATTATTGACTTTAGATACAGATACAGATTAAAACATGTGCAAGCTTAGGAAAACAATGGAAATTATACATGCTCAACACAGAAAAGAAATGGAATCCACGAAACAGATTCAAACAGATATCCAGGAGACTGAAAATTCCACTCCAAGTACATAGAGCAGAATGAGCCCATGCAAGGACAGAATATCAGATAAAGAGGACAGGGTTTTGGTTAGTAATCACGCAAAAAATATTTCTAAAAAATACCAAGAGACTATAAAAATTAATCAATCAACTGCTAGATGATGCAAATAATAATACCATAAGACTGATCAGATAAAATGAAGACACAGAAGGTAGAAAAATACATTAAAACATATGCACAAAAGTAATGGCGGGAAACTTCTCAAGTGTGAAAAAGAATTTGACACAGAGATAAGTGAGGCACATAGGATTCCAATTAGCCATGATTGATACAGTGATCTGGAGTAGTCAGAGCTTGGCAGTTGTAATCAGTGTCACCGTTCCCATAACTAATACTTATAAAGCACTCTCTAAGTACTTTACATACCTTCAACTATTTATCATATAGTCAAATGAAACTGAATCTTAGGAAGGTTAAATAGATAAGGATGGTTACAAAGAGATGAGAGATGAGCCCAAGAGATCTACAGTTAAGATTCATGCTCTTAACCACTGAGAATGACTTTCATAGAAGTTGCTGCCTACCTCTCCAGCTGCCACTGCAGTCAAGTATGACAGTGAGGCGAGCCAGGTGTTGTGAGTCTACCTTTGTACCTCTTCTGGCCCAAGTGGCCAGGCTAGTGGATCAACCATTTGAGGAGCTGATGACATTGAATAAAGTCTTAGATTAGTGGCTTTGGTTCCCACTACATGCTATGGCGGAACAAAAGCCAGCTACATAGCATGGTGATAGTGATTCCTTTCTTGTTGTGGGTGGGAAAATGGCTTAAATATGGAAAGAGCTAGAAGCTGGGGGAGTAGTATGAAGACAATGACAGTGCTACAATTTCTGTTGCTGGGAAAATGAGCTCTTGCTCTAAGAAGTGAGTGGGCCCCACAGATCCCTTTGGGAGATATTTTCAGAAGCTCTTTCATGACTGTGTAGGTTGGAACCAGTGACCTCAATAAAAGACAAATATGAGCTATTGGTGGGTCAGGTACTGAATAGCTGAGGGGGATGAAGTGCTGTGGGGATCTGTGGCAGGAATTTCCTGCTACCCAGCCTATGTCTATTATAATGAGCTGAATGGTCAGTTCTGATTCATTCAACAGCCAGAGCTAAGCTGGCCAGAACCAGTAGCTAACAGGGCTTCTGGGCACCTATGGGCCAGGCTGCAGCTGCCTCTTCTGGTTCTTAAGTTTTCTAGGTTTGAGACCTTGGTTTGATGTAGAATATGGGAAGGGAAGGAAACTAGAGATGATGACTAAACAGCTTGAGATGCACTACTAAGATTAATCTTAATCTTAATCTTAATCTTAGACAGAATCAATTGTCACTTATTTCTCTTGCAATTTCCTCTTCATAGTAATAGCCAATAGCAGCCAAAGCAAGCGTACTATTGAATGTTCCCTAAATGCATGGTACTATGCTAAACATTTTATATGCATTAATCTTACTCAAATCTCACAAAACCTACAGGTGCCAAGTAATGTCTTTCTTATTTTACATATGAAGAAATTCAGGTTCAGGGCTAACCTACCTAAAATCACATACATAGTAAATGTAGCAAATCCAGGATTCTAATCCAGGTTTTATTCCAAACTGTATGCTCATAACTGTAATAGGACACACTATCCCACCCCTCAAAGATCCAATGTATCTTTTCCAAGCAAATGGTTATCCTCCAGCTGTGTCCCTCTCTGCACATGTCTCCCTTGTCCTCTGATTCATTAGCTTTTTGTACTGGCCAAGGAGCAGGGATGCCTGCCCTGAGCACCAGGACACACCACATCTGGGCACCTTTATTTTCTGGATTCCAACCCTCTGTGTGGAACAATGAAAGAGACTGTGTGTCTACCTTCAAAATGCATGGATTTGGAGAAATCTTCTCTGTAAGGAAACACTTGACAAGGAAATGCGAGCCAGCCACAGAGGAGGCATTAGAGACCTAGACTGAAGAAGCCCAGGAGAGGGATGGGAATTAAGAGGAGTACTGTGAGAAGGCAGGAGCCTGGTGGAGTCAGATCAGGAGGGAGGCAGTCAGAGAGAAGGAGATCTGGAATAAAAGTTAAGAAAAGAGGGAATATAATTGAGAGTTCATCAAGGTAGATATAGAAGGTGAAACTAAAAAAATACCTGGAAGTAGAGTTGGAAGAAGTTTCAACAGCTAATCAAGCTGGAAAACAAGACCTTTGTCTTCCAAGCTAAGAATGAGTCCTGGATATTCCTGATCAGGGTCACATGATGAAAGGGATTTTTAAAAAGCAGATTTCAGAACTCTGGCAAGGACTCAGACCTTCTGCTTGGAGTTCAGTGCTTCATGTTTTGCTTTTTAAAATGTTCGCCTCCAAAAGTAGAAGAAACATATCTGTTCATGGAGTTTCTCTCAGCAAACTTCCAACTGTCCATAGAAGCCAGAGCTCACGCCTTGGTCCCGGGTCAGATGAGCCTTCTTACAATGCATCATCTAGAGAATTCGCTCCTCATTAGGCACAGAGTTATCACATCTGCCCTGTGGCTGCACTATGGCTCCTGCAATCCCAAGCACATTGAGGCTGGAAGGGCCTCTCCACCCAAAACTTCATTTTAGAACTGAGGGAATAAAGACTAAGTATGGGAAGTGTGCTTACTTGCCCCCCCACCCCCCAGTGAGGCAAGCTTTTGAAAAGCTTAAGGGGAGGCAAACGTTGCCACAGCATCTGGTCCTCTAAGCCTGTTCTCTAGTCGCTGTGATGCCCCACTCCCCGGCTCCACAGCGGCTGACACAGATGAGACCTCTGCTGGGTTCTAAAGTAATAATTTCCTATGTATTTGCGGAAGAAGATGAAGAAGAATGGGACTAAGAAACAGAGAACAAGGGTTCAAGATCAAGCTGCGCCACCAATGGCTAAAACACTGATTACTGCAGCGTGTCTAGGTTCCCTTGAGCTTTGCGAAATGATGGGTTTGTACTAGTTGATCCCTACAAACTGTACAGCTCTCTCACTGTGTTTAGCCACTACAGTTTTCCTAACAGTTTCTCATATATCATATCACAGCTAGAGACTAATTTTCTTAAAATGCAAATTGGACCCCACAGCATTTCGCCTGTCACTCCCTTGCTTACAAGCTCCCCATCATACAAACAACTGTCACTCACCAGAGCTTTCCCCATCCCACACGCGGTGGCATCTTCCTGCCCCCGTGGGCCATCGGTGAACTTCCCCGCACAGGCCTTCTCTCAGTCTTGGAACCCGCCAGACTCCTTCCGACCTCTGCACAGATCACTCACTTCCTGCGGAGTGTTCCTGGCCTGGTTTCCTACCTGACTCACCACTACTTTTCCAGGTTTCCGTGAATGGCTCTTTCCTCCTCACAGAGCGCTCCCTGAGGCACCTTTCAGTCCTCCGTTGGTGTCTGTCCCTCGGCTGCTTCTCTTTACCGCCCCTACCCGTTTGTAACTGAAGTTTATTACCTAGGACTGTGTACCATCCCATCTCTGGTATCATGCGGAAGATCCACAAAACACTAGCGCTTGCTAATAGCACCCTCAGTACCAGCAGCCCAGTGTTTGCTGACAAGGGAACACGCTGGCCCACCTGGCCAGTGCTTGAGAAGGGGGGCGGAGGGACCGGGTGTCCCTTCAGAGCTGGGTGTCTCTTGACCCTCCTTTCCTTCTGCAGTTACAATGTTACATCTCTTATCTGACAGCTGCCTTGACCTTCCTGCCTCTGAAAACTATCCAGCTTAAAATTCCTCAGTCTGAAGATAAATGCAAATATATCTTTGCCAATTTGAAGGCAGCCACGAGAGAGGAGAAAGCCCCAGTTCTCTGAGCACGGTGCGGCTCAGCCCGCAGTGTTCCTTCATTCCTCCGGCACCCACACAGGCGTGCAGAGCTCCCCGAGCCTTCCTCTGGAAACCAAGCGGCCCCTCTGTTGGCACAGACAGAACCTCCACACTGCCTCGCATCTGAGCTGAGAACAAGTTAAACAACTTCCGAATTCAGGGCACCTAAAAACGCAACAGCTTCCTTTGCATATCGCAAGTGAAAAAGCAGTGGGCACATGGCTCTGGTCATGGTGTTTGAGAGCCAAAGTTACAGTAACCAGCTCTCCTTATCACTCATGCCTTTCTGTATGGAGAGGCTCATTCACCAGACTGCGAGGCCAGAGACAAAGACAGCTGCTGGTTTCTCCCCTGGTGTCTATAATTAGATTCGTATGAAGATCTTGGCCACAGCAGGGCTCTGCTGGACAAACACCTCCCTCTGTCACACACACACGCACGCACACACGAGACAAACACAGGACACACACACAAGTGTCTCCCCTCACTCATCTCCACGGAGACCCAGACAAAACAGCCAGTCACTTACCCTCTTGAGCCATGAGAAATGCTTGTAAACATCAATGTCCCCATCCATGCTGGGCACCCATGTCAGCGGATAGAGTCCTGGGTTGAAAAAGCCCTTTCTCTGGCTGGAAACCAAGTCCTCTCCCCTTCCTTGCCTCTGCCCCTCCCCCTCGGGAGCGCCAAGCTGTGTTCAGATTTCCCCACTCGTCTGGCCTGTGTCCTTCAGCCTTTCCCTAAACAGTTGCAGACACACAGGCACTGAGACCAGACGGTGCTGCCCCCGCGTCTTCCCCCAGCGCCCCCGTGGGCAGGCACGCGCGCGCGCACGCACACACACACACACACACTCTGAGGCACGGGATTGGGATTCAGAGCCCCATGGAGCACGCAAACTTCATAAAAAGGCAGGCAAAGAAGAAAGACTTAGCCAGGGGCGGGACACACACACACACACACACACACACACGGAAACACTCTTTGGTAATAGTACCAGAGCCTGCCAGAGGGAACAGTCCTGAAGAACAGTCCTTGTCTGGCTTCCCTTTTCTGGAGTGGCTGGAACTCATTACTGAGAGCCCCGATTTCCTGTCTCTGCTTCACTCTGCATTTCCCCACGGGCTCTCAGCTGCTGTCGGTTTATTTGGGACTGGGGAGATGACTAAAAATACGCGCTGCCCTTGAAGGAGCTGCTGGTTCCCACACACAGCCTGACCCCACCCGAAGCCCGTGCCTACCCCTTTACAGGCGGTCAGCAGGCTGTGGTCTGAAAAAACCCTGTTGTTTCCAAAAAAGAATAGATTCAGAACCAGCTCCAGTCCGAGTTCTGAGTACTGTAACGTGCCAGGCCCTGGGCGGGTGTTTGTTGTTCCTGGCCCCGCTGGCAGCAGCTACCAACTGTTACGACGACGGAGAGACCTTTGCCACTCGCTCCTTGGGGGAGTGTGGCTCTGGGCTTGTAGCTCCCTGAAGGCCACATTCTGCCCCGCTGTCAGGTTCCAGCCCCCACCCCCTACTGTCCCCCCCCTCGGCCAACCTGCTCTACAGATCAGGCTCGTGGGAAAGGGTGAGGCCA
Organism: Petromus typicus; assembly: GCA_004026965.1. Lineage (NCBI taxonomy): Eukaryota > Metazoa > Chordata > Mammalia > Rodentia > Petromuridae > Petromus > Petromus typicus. Next base: position 13,094 of record PVIR01019660.1, read on the forward strand.
TGTCACTGGCACCTTCGTGACTTAGGGAGCAGCTCTGGTAGGAAGGATGAGAGCTATGTGATTTCCTACCCAAAGGCCACATGATGGCTTTCCAGGGTGGTCTCCTCAGATGACACCCCACGTCTCCTCCTTATACTCTGTCTCTTTCCTCTGTCTCTCTCTCTCTCTCTCTCTCTCTCTCTCTCTCTCTCTCGCCCTGCACTTAATGTGTGGCCTTTGGCTATGACTGATTATGAAATTGATCTTGGAAGTGGATGCAGTGGGAACCGCGGTTACATCCAAGGACCCTGCATGCTGTTGTCATAAATGACTTACAGACATACATCTTATGACTGCGGGGAGCCTTTCCCATACATGATTTTCCTGGCAGTTTCAGCCTAAAGAGAAGGCTTTACTTACGGGGTGCTAGCAGCCCCTCGGCAGGCATGGTGTCAGTATCTCCCACAGCCCAGAGACAAAGTCCAAAAGACAGGACAGACGCAAGGCCTGGCTGGCTGTCCAGGCCCCTTGTGATCACAGAGGCAAGGGGGAGGGCTATCGCCAGCAGCTGGCATGGAGGAGGAATAAATTCCTGGAGACACACCCAGATCAGAGGCCAGGAAGAAAAGCGGGCTCTGCCGCCCTGCTCCGTGCACCAGATGCCTTTTTGTGTCTCCTCCCTCCTCTCGGAGCACAGCCCAGGGTACCCCTTCTCCAGCCAGGTTCCCGCCCCAGACTACAGGATGTGCTGACAGACAGTATCTTTAAGGTTTCAGGTATAGGGAGTCTTTCTTCTTCTGTATAGTAGCCTGCGAATGTCAAATGAAGAAATTTGTTTGACCAACACATACTTGTCCAACACTCAAAGCAAAAATCACTGTCTTCCTGCCCTGGGTATACAGAATGGCCACATGGCATGTAACAAACATGGCTGCCACAGAGAAATGGAGGCTGGATGGGGGGTAGAGGATGGGAGTGTCTGGGAGATGGGAGATGGATGGAAGACACTCCTTTTAGAGGGGCTCAGGGTGCTTCTTTAGCTTCCGGTACAAGAGAAGAGGAGACAGGCGGGAGGATTGCTGCTTGTGAGCCTCGCTGACCCCTCAGCAGGTGGCTCAGGTGCAGCCATGCAGGCGGCCTCTGTGCCTTCTGCAGGCGCCACCCTCCTCTCCAGGTCCCTGGACTGCAGCGGACCAGGGCCAGTGGCTGGTCAACAAGGCTCTCCACTGCACCAGACTTAGGAAGAACATCTGATCACTGACTCACTTCTCTACGACAAATCCTGGGAGACAGTAGGAATGTAAGCCATCTCTGAATGAGAAAATAAGGCACAAATAAGATCAGCCAAATACCACTAAAATCCTGCTTGGTGAAAAGAGACTCAAAGTCTTTCCCCGGGGTAAAAATGTTCAATTCAGGAAAATACAAGGCTGGATTAATCTGTTAGTTCAACTAACATGTGAAAACAGAACAGCCAGTGTAGGGGAGGGAAGAGGAAGGGAGGGAAGGACTCAAATTCTTGACATATTTTTATGCATCCCCAAGTAGCAATTCCTACCTCAGTCTCTGTTTTTTTTGTTTTTTGTTTTGGCTTCACTTTCTTAAAAACACCAAAGTAGTTTACTCATACCGTAATCCAACCCTCTCCTACACAATATGTCACTCCCACAGATCTGGAAGCCAGGCAGGCACAGATGTGTGGGCCACATGGGGTCGGGGGTTGGGTGAGCCGGGGGAATGAATGCAGTGCTCCAGCACCTCCTCCCTCACGGGTCCGCAGTGATGGATGGTGCCAGGGCTCCCTCACAGGGTGTGAGTTGAACCACAGGCCAGCCCGGCCAGGGGTACCTCACAGCGGCATAGCTGAATCAGAGGGGATTGAGTAAGCCACTGAAAATATGTATAGATATGTACAAAGTATTACTTGAATGGAAAACTCACTTTCTCTGGAAATAATTTTCATCAGATATCAGAACAGTCCATGATCACTGTAAGGTTAGAAGCCAGGGTTTTACCTGGTCTAAGCAATGACCCCTGATATTTAAGCTTTCCTTCGTACCAGGTGGTCCTGGGGGAGAGTGGCCTTCCCACTTTGTCACACCCTCTTCTGAGACAGTCTCAAGAACCTCAAAAGGTACACAAGGAGGTGTCACCCACTGACCACAACAGTCCTCAGGGCCTTCCCAGAAGCACTGCCTGGAATGTGAGGCAGCCAGTGGAGGGGGGGGCAGGGCACTGTGAGACAAAGCCTCCTGGGAGTGGAAGACAGGAAGGAGACCGAGGTGACCAGCCGTGGACAGGACAGCTCACCACGGCTTACTCCATCCTGTCCTGCATAGAAGAGGGAATCTGGGGCTTGCCTTCTAATAAGCTGAGAAGCTAAGGAATAGCTAAGGAGCGTTCCTGAAGTCTTGCTTTTGCCAGCAACCAGAAATCAGCATCTTATGAGGCCAAACAGTGGACCAAGCAGGGTGTCGTGGGCCATGTGCTAGTGTCTGAGCCATCAGTTGCATCCTGGGCTTTGCTCAGCCTTGTGCCTTAGCCTTTAGGCTCTAGCGACAGTCATCAAGACACCCCTTCACCCACCAGACACAGCTTGTGTCCATCAGTAGGCATGGTGCATGAGGGCCACGGCTCAGGAGAAGACAAGGAGGGGGGAGATCTCAGTGCAGGAAGTCTTGACTATCTGACTGTATCCCAGCCATTTCCACCCAGGTCACCCAACCACAAAAGCATGGGGAACCCACCTCTAAAACGAGTTAGAAAAAGGGCCCAGCCATAGATATTTTAGTCTTGGTGGGCCATAAAGTCTCTATCATACTCAACTCCATTATCTGTAGCATAAAAGTGGCCATATCCAATATCTAAACCATGGACAGTCGGTTATGTCCCAGTAAAAATTTATTTAGGGACACTGAAACTTGAATTTTATGTCATTTTCACATCACAAAATATTTATGGTTTTTCTTCAATCACCAAAAACTATGAAACTCATCCTTAGTTAATGGGGCATAAGAAACAGGCACCAGACCCACTCGGGCCCATAGTTTCCTTACTCCTCATTAGGACAAAGCTTCTCCATCTATAATAAATTGTCTGGGTTAGAGGAGGTTTTAATAAAGCTGCAAACTCCAATCCAACAGGTTGGCCTGAAGTTGCGTGTTACTAACGAGTTCCCAGGAGATGCTTATAGTACTTGTTCCAGAAGCAGACGTGGAGCAGCAAGAGGTGAGGAAACTACTTTCAAGATTTACTGGAAACACAGGAGGCTGAAAGCACACGTTTCCTGGAGCTCTCTCTTCCCTCCTGCCTCCTTGTGGGTGCTGAAGAGGCAGCGGGCTCTCCATCACATGGCTCTGAAGGGCTTCCCTGCGGTGAGAGGGTAAGTGAGTGTCCACATGCTCAGACCTCAAGTTGTGCTAACCTGGCAACATAGTCCAACCAGTCCCCTGGGCCTGGAGTAGGAAATTTAGTGCGGAAGGCTTTATTTGCTCTTTCACCAGTGTTTGCACATTCTTGATCATTTTATAAACACTGGTTCTTAGGGATTGAAATGGTCTCTTTTGGTCAGGTCTGAGAGGATCCAGGTTGTTAGAATTTAGTAGAGCACAAGTCTCTTGAGGAAGGGGTAAAAACAGGAAAAATAAAACTGCCAAATTTGCAATAGTTTAGAGCCCACAATCAGGGGCTCTGTGCCAGGAAAAAAAAAATTCAAAATCCCTCATGGCACAGGAAGCTTTTCTCTGGCAGGGCTGGCAGATGTGGGCTAGGAAATAGCTCCTGCAATGCAGAGTGCCATGCTACTAGTGCCTCAGAGCACAGGGCCTTGGACTCCAGTGGTTTGGAGAGATTTTCTTGCCGTGGACAATGGAAGACCAAGTCTGTGCCCCCAGGACTGGGCCTGGCCTCCTGGCTTCACCCCTTCTCAGGGCCCACAAGGGAGGCCTCCCCTGACAACCCTGTATACTGGCTTTTAAGGAAAATAAGAAAGAACTCTTTTCCAGGTGACCCAAATGTATTGTCCTGTAGCTTCACTAGTAAGTGATGCTTGTGTTATCTTTCTAATCTAAAAAGAAAAATAATTTTTTTTCCACATAAAACCCATACTTTATTCTTTTTCTTGGAGATAGACTTCCCAGCATTTGTCCCTGACTCCCACCTGGTGGCTTCTTTCAGTACTGCAAGGGACAAAGACACGGCCCTCAGCCCATTCCTTGCCCCAGGGTGGAGTCCCTCCCAGCTCAGCACTAGAAAAAGAGCTGATACCTTCTCTTTTCTCCACTTTCACTCTGCACTTGCCAGAAAGCCGAGGATGAAATTACACTTGAAATTGGTTGTCACCAGCCCTTTCCTCCCTTGAAAAATAAGCAGCAAATTTCCCTTTGTCATTAAAAATTCAGAGGAAAAGATTCTTATAAAACACCTACCCATTTTTAAAAAAATATTAAAATGTTCAATTGACATATATCCAGATCTGTCTTCTGTTTCATCCTGCCTTGAGACCAGCGGTAAATGAATCACATAGCAAGAGAAAGTCAGGTTCACATTCTATAATGCATAAAACAGCCCTTTCTCCCCACCTCTTTTCCAGTTCCTCTGAATTTTCAATATGGTAAACAGATTTTCTTCTTTTTCCAGAATGAAAGATTGCAAGCTGCATCTGCCAGCACTGCACAGGCTTTGTTTGACGAGCTGGGAGCTGAAGGAGCCGCCACCTGTGACAAGTCCATTAGGAGCTGAGGAAGGGAATAGACACACCCTTTCCAGAGCCTGGGCCTCCTTCTGTGAGAAACTAGTTTAAAATGTCAACAGAGGCTCCTGCATCATCTAGGGGATGTTAGAGGCGGCACCTTCCCCAGCAGGCTCGGCACAGCCATCCCTGCTGTGCTTCAGCTGTGAGGCTCCCTACTCTTCCTGGGGGGAGCTGAGGCTGGTGCTTATGGAGAGACCTCTCAACACAGGCACTGGAACAACCATGGAATAGAAAACTTGACCCTTTCTTGAAGGCACTGTCATACTCAGCTGTCTTTCCTGGCAGGGAACTGTCCAGGAGAGAGAGGAGGTTTGCTCAAAGCTCTGTACAAGTGGAAGAACCAGGTAGAGCTGGCCTTTTAACCCTTCTCTCCTATATTCTTTCAGCTTGGTTCAGTTTGCTCCTACCTACCGGACACGTGGACCATGACACATGCAACCTTGTCAAGAGAACACTAGGCTCTGCCTTGGGAGCAGGCATTGTCCTGACTTGCCCTCCCTGTGCTGCTAGTGGGTTTGCTCGCCCTGTCTCTGACTTCATCTTGAACTTTTGCCAAGGATCCCCTTGGCCCATATCCACAGTATTAAGCATGTGACGGACAGTCCGCTGGGAGCCGGGGCATGTATATATCAGAATGTGAGAGGAGTACTCATAACCACCCTATCTGGAGACCACTGGCCCTGGGATCCTTTGAGCTGAACTCGAAGTTCTGGGATGCTAACTGGCACTCAGTTCACCACCTCCTGGATCTCCTGCAGTTGACTGGTGGTTCTCGTTTCTTTAGGGGCTACCCTCTTGCTGGAACTATACCACCATTCCTAGCCTTGGATAAGAGCCACCAGCCCCTACTCAAGCCAGCCAGGGAGATGGGAAAAACCATGAGAAAGACCCTCAGGGTGCAGCCAAAAACCTAGTAGTCATAGTGATACCAGGTATTTCTTGCTTGTAGCACCTGCTAAGGTCACTAAGAAGCACTCTCTTTCTCTCTAGATGGCAGGACTGTCTGGTGTGGTTCAGGGGGTCTTGACCTGAAATAGCCATATCGTCCTGAAGTCATCATTGCACACTCCCCTTCTCTCATTACATTTACTGCCAATGGGCAGGACGCAAGTTTAGGCCCTCAAACCCTAGAAACTTACTCAACCTAGGACTACTGAATCCTGGGCAGAGTTGCTACACTTCATCTTTACAATAATCTTGACCTATTCATACCTATCTCCAGGCAGCAAATCCTGGCCAACAGGGATCCTGCTAACCATGCTCACCCAGCATTGCAGGACCCAGCAAAGAAGGACTTAGCCTGCAGAGAAACACAGCAGCCTACTCTGACACATCGGGATCAGGAGGTCGCTCTCCTGAAGACATAGAGGGAAGGCCCAGGACTAGTCTGCTATCGGTTCTACTCTAAATGCCAACCACTCCCCCACATCCACTGCTGCCTTTCCAACAGCCCATCTTTCTTGCAGACCACAGATGCCATGGTGCCAGACCACCTGTAGTCTTTCATGAACAGTAATGGTAGGAGGCCACATTTCCCACCACGTGACCTTTGCTTTTGGCCACAGTGATTGGTGCTGGAGTGGTCACCTGACCCAAGAGCAGGTAATCTACAACCATGCTTAAAGGAAAAGTTTTAAATTTCATTTTACTTGCATTTCCATTAATATTTTTTGTGAGCCTGGAGAATTTAGCATCAAAAAATAAGAGCTGCACTGGACCAATGAGATTATATTCTTTGGGAATTTTAGTGGGTTTAAAAAAAAAAAAACAAAAACAAAACAGAGGGAAGAACTTTCTACCAGAAGAAAAAACTCGTACTTGAATAATATAGTGGCTGTCTCTCTGGGCTGCCCTCCGAAGTCCATTTGTTTCTCTCATCCTGCTGTTCTTTTCTGACAGGGGCCATTCTGACTATGGCAAATGAAAGCAATCAATACGAGCGGAGTATCCCTCATGTGAAATACTTCAGACCAATGGTGTTTCTGACATTGAATGCTTTGTTTTCCCTCCAGATTTCAGGATATTTGCATAGAATTTTCTGGCTGACCATCCCTAATCCAAAAATCTGAAGTTGAAGTGCTCCAAAATGCAAAAGTTAGAGATTTTTTTAGATTACGGATGGTATGTTCAACCTATATTTTCTGTTAGAATTTATATGTGCAAATAAAATCTTGACTTTGGAACCAACAAGTAGTCTCTTGTAGGGGTTCAGCAAAAGATTTTCTCTACTAATATTTTTAAACATACTAAAAAAAAAATTCTTACCTTTGGACACAGATTTGGAGTGAGGTCTGCATGGGTGCATATTGCTGGAGGTTCAGCAGCCATCCTAAAACTACTAGGGAGTGTGCCTGAGAAAAATTCACCCCTGAGGATATTAGGCCAAAAAAGAAAAGGGAAAAGCCAGATCTTTGATGTCATCCACGGTCACTGATTTAACCTAGGACTGCCCGTCCTCTGGACACCTTACTAGTGATATATAAATCTCTTCATAGTTTATATCTATGTGTTGGAGAAAGTATCTCAATTGCTAGAGACGCTGTGAGGCGGCGCTGGACTGCAAGTGTCAAAGCCGGTGTGTTGAGGCCTATGAACAGAGCACACACACGAACACCAAGGCTCCGGCAGCCTGCTTAATCTCAAACTGCTCACCATTTCTCATTCCGATCCAGATCCACATGATTCTTTTAAAAAGCAATAAAAATGAGTCTCTGTGATTAAACAAGTACCCCTGAAACTTTAATGTGCGTATGAATCACTTGGAGATGGCGTAGTGACTGTAGGAGAAAAGTTCCTGTGCCTCAGTTTTCACAAACTACTAAGGGAAACCAAAGCTGCTCATCGTACACCGAAGCCTGTGGGGCAAGGGCTTCCAACAGGAAGGACCAGTCCGAAACGCCCCGTGAGTTTCCCCAGTGCTCTGAATTTTATTGCCATCTAGATAAGAACTGGTGTGGAATGTGTGTGTAACCAGAATGTAAACTGACCCAAGGTCTGCAAGACCCAAAACACAGACAGACCATCTCTGTTCAGAATCAAAACCTTCACATCAAGCTCGGACTTCTGGGAATGTTTATACGAACTTCTGACCCCTTAGAAGTACACCGTTCATAAATTGCTGATGGCCATAATTACTCTCAGAGATTAATGAGTGTAGTAACTTTTAGGAAAGATTTCTCCCCACAGGAAAGCACTCCACAAACCACTGTAAATAACCCCAAACAAACCTGCAAACCTGAAGCAGGTTGTTTTCTGTAATGAATCTTGCAAAAACAACAACCACTTTGGCTTCTTTCGGGTCAAACATATTTTGATATAGTTCCAAAAACTATTTTAAAAGTTAGACCCGTTGTTCACACCACACACTAAAACATACTAATGGATTAGAGTTAACCATAAGATAAAACATTAAGCCATAAGCCTACTGAAGACAAAGGCAAACCGTTATTTGATCTGAGATTAAGAAAGGCCTTTTTAGGGCTAAAAGGGAAAAAAAAAAAGAAACCCAAACAGGAAAGACTGAGTGGAGCTAATTATACCTTTTTGACATTCTATGCCTTAAAAAGCACCATAAACAGCATTGTATTTAAAAACAAAGTACAGAAAATGTACACCACAGAGCAAAAGTCATTCCAACACATAAGTACTAAAACCCTAACAGCACAAAATGTGGAGAATATGAGCCGATAAGGGTAGGAGAGCCCACCCAGGAGGTTCAAGGCGATCTCTAGTGTAAGCAAAAAGTGAGTGCAGAGCTATCGTCTGTCCTATCCTTTCAAAATTCTCTATTTGGAAGTTACTTCAGTCATTTCAATATGTTAGTAAAATATTTTATATGTGAAATGTATATGCAGAGAATTTTTTTAGAGAGGGCATAGACCTTAGAAATGATATAGAAGAATGCATACTAATAAACTAATAAAAAAACCCAGGAAAATTCTTCCCATGTGAAATTAGTAAAGCTGCTTTTTAATCTTACTAATTATTATTGATCAGGATACACTTGATAGAATTTTCTTAAACTCTGCTAATGAAAATATAAACAGTTAAAACTTTCTGAAAAGTGATTTTGAAAAGTGTCTCAAAAGGCTTAGAGATACTAACATGTTTGGATTAGAGTTGTCAGCTTTTACAAATTATGGCGCATACTTCGTAAAAAATTTTCGCTGCTTATCCAAAATAAATTTAATTGGGAAGTCTATATTTTATCTGGTAACTCTAAATTTTATAATTATACTTCTAGGAAATAACTAGAAAAAAGAACAAATATCTAAATGTCAGTATTAGAAAAAGTATCACGTAAATTAAAGCACATACACAGAAGATTACTGAGGGCCATGCACAGTCATTGTAATTTACAGGAGGGAATGTGAAAAAGAAAATTCTGTATTTTGGGTAGACTGGGCTTTTATTGAGAAAAGTCCTTTAATTGATCCTTGGTTCTGAGATGGTGAGGTTGTAGGCAGAGCTGAGAGGGAGCAAATAAGCCTCTGGAGCCTAGTGAAAGAGTACGGGGAACAGCAGAGAAAGCTTTATGAGGACTCTTGTGACTACACTGAGCTCACATGGCTAATCCAGGACACTCTCTCCATTTTAAAGTTAGAAGATTTAAAACTGATTCAATTCCCCTTCGATGTCTAAGATAATATTTACAGGTTCCAGACATCAGTACATAGACATCTTAAGGTACCGTTACTCTTCCTTCCACACAGGTATGGGTTTATTACACAGAACACTAGGTAGACAGCCTACATGATGAAAATATTGAACGGCACACATAATGAATGTAATGAAGAACTGTTTAATGTTCAGAAGAAAGCATGGGGATGCAACTACATTGACAGAGGCCTCTGAAACAGAAAGCAGTCTTGGTCATCTGGGACGTAGCCTATCTAATCACAATTGACAACAACCTCCAGACAAGGGTGTCCCAGTGTTCTTGGTTTGTGGTCTTTGACATCAACCTTTCCCTCACAATTTAATGCTCCTGTTCCTGCCTTCCTACCTCTATGCATACTTTTCAAATCAGAATCAGGTCTGAAAGATTTTAGTATTAGAAGACTGCATTTCAAACTTCATCCTTAAACTAAGTTTAGGTAATAACCTACTTTCTTCCTCTGGCTTCCCCCATCCTGCCTCTAGTCCTTGGTAGCTGCATTCCAGAAAGCCTCTTCCATGGCCTACTCTTCACTTTACTCATTCACAGATACTACTAGTCTCTGAAGGTAAACTGCTGGTCTTCAAAAGGAAGCAGGTGGGAAACCAAAGCTAGAAGAGATTTATAGCTGGGTTATCTACCCCATCTGCTTCCCCTAGAGATGTGCAAGTCTGCATGCCTAATTGAGACAGAAGGCAAAGGAAGAGTTAGAAAATCTGCGCTCCGCTCTAGAGATGATAGTTCTAAGACAATAAGCAGGGGCAGAGATAAAGAAATGCAGCAAACAGGCTCTTCCTTGTGTTAAGGATAAAAAGGTAATGGGAACCAATACAGGGTAGGTAACCCCACTGAGGGATTATAACTTAGCAAGTAGTACATGTAATTCTAGGGTTGTGAGATATTCCATGTTTACTATTCTCTGGCCCTGGATTTCCTTCCTCACAAGCAGAGAGTATAATTTAAGCTACCTGACTGGGCTTTGCATTACCATTAGAAATGAACATCCAGCAATAGTTGTTCATAGCTGGATGGCAAACAAGAAAGCCTGGAGAGTATGTACGGCTGGGTCAATAGCCCTAGCCAGTGGTGGCATTCCACAGGCTGTCTGATGGCGTTTCTGAGTAGTTACACAGTCTGGCCATGGACGTACTCACCAAGCTGTCTTCAAACCATTCCTTTATGTAGGTAGCCGTTGGGCCGGGGACCTGACTCAGGAGAGCTGCCCTTTCCTGCGGAAGATCAAGCATCTCCAGAGCCAGTCTCAAGTCCTCGATGAGATGGAGCACTGGGAAGGGGCTCTTGTAGGAGGCCGGGGAAGACAGTCCAGGCTCACAGGTACCATCACTAATATCTGCACCTGTTTTAGTGCCTGAAACAACAGAGAGTGAGAAACCTCAGTAAGAAGGGTAGATGCCACAATCAATTCACAAGTCAAGAGCAAAGGCTGTGAAAAAAGAAAGGAAAAGGCTTGTTAAAGCCCAGAAGCTTACTTCTGCCCCACCAGAATCACACCATTAGCTTTGCAGAAATCATCTACTGTGATCTGGGCTGGACGTGGCAGGAAAGGGGACAAGAGAGGTGTATAATAACCTGCTGAGGCTGCTACATGATGATCACGCACTTAAACAAGTAAAAGAACACTGTCATCACTCACAAGGGACAAAAATATCTTAGAGAAAAGAGTGAGATTCCGTTCTTCCGATTTTAGGTGGACTCAGCTATTTTCCTCTAAGTCAATGGGGTAGAATACACAGACGGCCACTAAAAGTTGTTTGAGTTCCTGTATTGGCATTTCTCTCCCCTCATCGGGAGATGGATCTTGACCTGAGTGCTCTTTGATACTAGAATCAATGGGTGTGACAATGCCAGTGCTGCCCTGGGCAGTGGGAGGGTCTAATAGCTTCCGCCCCTCCTCTCCAACCCCTGCTAGAAAGGCAGCCCCAACTGTCCTAGCCCTCCTAGCCTCAGAGACAGACATGAGGTAGAGGCCATTTGGGATGTCCCAGCCCAAACGAGCCACCCCAGTTGATACTATCTGAGCCATCCCTGCTGAGAACTACCAAAGTCACAGAATTACAAAGAAACAAATGGTAGTGGTTGATTTAAGCCACTATGTTTGGATTAATTTATTTAAAAATGAATGATAGATAATAACTACTCTATTCATTTTGGTTTTGGTTTAGTGAAATAAATCTTTCTGGATATTCCCACCTGGGAGATATCCATATTTGCTATTATATTTCTGGGAATTTGAATTGATTATTATTATTAATAAAGATTTGAAGATTGACAGTCTTACTCTACTTGTGTCTATTTTCTTCCCTGAGGTCTTTCAATTCTTGACAACTCTATTTGAGATTAATAATGGTGACTATTATATATCACATCTTCCCACTCTAGACAATGAAGTATCTGAAAGCAGAGTCTACGTTATACTTAGATGAATTCCCAGCATCATCCCCTCTTCCCAGTAGATGCCGAAGTGGGACAGGACCAAGTGCCCGCACATAGAATTTAATGACCAGGATGTACCTGAAGAACTGCAACCACTTATTAACAGCCACCAACAAATGAGCTCATGTACCAACAGTCTTGAGAGTGCACAGTTTTGGACGTGGACCCCTGAGCCCCATCAAGTACCTGGATGACTGTAGCTTGAGCCAGTGCCTTCACTGTAACCTCATGAAAGACCCTATGGCAGAACCACTCCCTAGGAAATGGCTAAATTTCTGGCCCACAAAAGTTGACAGATAAGAAATGTTTGTTATTTTCAGAGGCTATGTTTTAGAGAATAGTGTCTTCCATAGTAAAATAACTACTCTAAATAGCTGAAAACACTCTAAAAGGCATAATCAAGGAAAATCTGCCTGTGCACTATTAAAACATGCTAGTGAAATTGCTCTCACAGAAATATAGCCTCTTTTCTTTCTTTACTTTTTTTGTCATTTTGGGATTGAACATTGTATCTTGTACATTCTAGCCAAGCCCTATATCACTGATCTACACCCCCAATCCCAAAAATAAGATCTTTATTTCATACCACATATATAAATATAAAATTTATATAGAGAAGGATAATGTATAAAGCATTAAACTGTAAAAATAGAAAGGAAGATCAAAATTGGGTTAGATAAAGATTTTATAGGTAGGAGAGTAATTGAGCAAAACATAACTGAACATCAAATCTAACTATGTAAAATTGAACTGGAATAATAAAAGCTCAGTTAAAAACCTTAAAACCTCTACTTGTTGCAAAAGGTCAGTGTTTTTCATATAAAAAGAGACTTTGTATATCAATAAGAAAGTGAGCCAAGCCACTTCTAAGACATAAAGTTTTTATATAGCCAACTCTGGAACACAAAGATGGAAGTAAATGTTTTTTTTACTAGTAAATACAACATTTAAAAATGATCTTTAGTTTTTACTTATGAAATGATTAAAGCTGAAAGTGTATCTCCAGGTATGGTAATGTTTGCCTCTAATACCAGAACTCAGTAGGATGAGGCAGGAGGATTATTGAAAGCTGAAGACCAGCCTGGGCAACATAGTGAGTTCAAGACCAGCCTGAACTACACAGTAAACCTTTTCTCAAGAAAACAAGCAAAAGGGCTGGGGATTTAGCTCAGTGGTTCTGGCATCTGCTTTGCAAGTGCAAGGTCCCGGATTCGATCCCTCGTAACCACATACAATAATGTCAAGAATGGGGACTCATGCCCACCAGCAATCAGGACCACATTCCACTATGCTGGGTGTGGTGCTTCATGCCTGTAATCCCAGCACTTGGGAGGCAGAGGCAGTAGGATTGCTGAGTTCAAGGCTGAGTTCAGGACCAGCCCGAACTACAAAGCCAGACCCTTTCTCAAAGAAACAAAATAAAACAAAACACCTAAAGCAAAACAAAAACAAAAACAAGCAAAAAAGAGAAAGCATGATAATTAGTGTTGACAAGAATCTAATGTAAGGTATCCTCATATCCTGTTAATAGAAAAATTGGCCTAATCTTTGTATAAAGCAGTTTAACAAGATATAATGAAAATATGCATGCCTTTTGAGTTAACAATTGCAATGTTAGAAATTGGATCTAAAGAATTATAATAAGATATGATTAATCTGTTTCTCACACTGAGACACAGATGCCCAGATTGTACTTTCCCAGTGAATGTATATACTTTAGCAGTGGTAGCTGAGAGTGAGTCTCAGAAGCTGCACTTGGGCAACATAGGAAGCGATCTTTGCATTCACCATGACATTAACATGTCAAAGTGTAAATGGGTAAGTTTTAACCATGTACGTGCCATTATGTTTTTGTGTATCTATAATTCTATTAACTTTTAGTTTTGATTTTTTTTTGCAGAATTAGCCCAGTTCAGTACAATGTCTCATGAAAGTCTGTTTTTACACCTTTGGAGAAAGGCTGAAAGTGAGTCATCCGGGGACTCAGCTACTGATAACAACTTGGATCATAAAGCCAAAGGACTTAACAAGATATGGCAGACAGAGATGTACAGAGCAAAGATCTTGATCTTTGTTCCTCAGGTGAGGAAGAAAACAGTGATGTAAATAATTATTTGATTAGTCAAAATGCTACAAAATCATCATGTACACTTGAAAGATGTGATGTTAGAATTAGGTCAGAAAATGTTATGAGACTCTTACCAGGGGTAAAACCTATTGGACAGAACACCACCACTAAGATTCAGTGTTGGAAATTGTTTGCAACAGGTGGTATGCTATGGGATATTTTCAGATACACTAATAATTGATATTCACAGCTGAGTCATGTACAAATATTATCAGTCACGATACAGGAGGAAAAGATGTAACTCCCAAATCTGCTAGATAAATATTTGAAAACATGCAAGTTCATGTTTTCTAATATAGAAGAATAAATTCTAGAAATGACAGAGGTTAAAAGTAAGAAAAACTGGGCCAGTGATTTAGCTCAGTGGTTCTGGCACCTGCCTTGCAAGTGCAAGGCCCAGGTTCCATCCCCATCAATGCCAGGTGTGGAGACTCACGCCCACTAGCCGGCAGGACCACAGACCAAAGTGCGGGGCGTGGTGGCTCAAGTCTGTAATCCCAGCACTCAGGAGGCAGAGGCAGGAGGATTGCTGTGAGTTCAAGGCCGAGTTCAGGACCAGCCTGAACTACAAAGCCAGACCCTGTCTCAAAAAACTAAAAGAACAAAACAAAACAAAACAAAAAAACAGGAAGAGTTTATTGAGATAAAGTCTCTGCCTATGAGAGACAGAAGGGGGACCCCAAAGTGGGTTGCTCACCCGCCTTATTTCCCAGGAGGGTTTTATGAAGGAAAACCATGAAATGAGGCAGGTTCAAGGTGGGACAAAACTACAGTTAACACTGTACATACATAATAACATTGTGCATACCTAGTAACATTGTACATACATGGTAACATTGTACATACATTCACTTTAGGTAATATTGGTCCAATGATAAATCACAAGGTGGACAAAACCATGATCAAGTCACTTAGGTGATATTGATTAAATGAGGACCCAGTGGAAAGGAAGTTGCACAGCAAGCATCCAAGGATTTTCAATCAGGGATCTTTCCTGGAAGAGGTAGTTTAAAACCTTGGTTCCTCACCCAGGTGATTGCTACCTATATAGAATATCAATCATTGCTATTTATCCTTGCCAGGTGTGTGGTAGTTTCTCTCCTTTTATAATGCTGGCCTTCAGTGTATGTGTCTAGATTGTCTCCATATTGGCTCCTCACAGGCCCGCCCTGTCTAACTACCTACAAAACATCTAATTTATCTATCTACAATACAAATATATTACAACTGACAATAAATTTGCATCATTTCTTAGTTGTTGAAACTTTTGGCAATATCTGTCAAGTAAACCTTCCAAATATGGTATAAAAATGATGCTGTCATAGACATTTTACACCTTCAATTTAGAAATTTATCCTAGAACTTAACCACCAGGTCTCTTTCTTCATGCAATAAATAAAGCCTATGACTTTGTGAACATACTTCTTGCACCTGTTTCAAAGAGTAACCCAAATGTCACATTTTATAACTGGTTCACTAGTTTGGCAATTGATAGTATTTGCTAAAAGAATACCAATTGACCAGCACAGGAGCTAGTCAGAAAAAAATAGCTGAAATTCCTGAAAAAAGGTTGCAAGTTCACAATAGAGAAATGTGTAGTACAATCTTTGGCTTTCAGAAAGATATAATATTGGCCTCATATGTGGGGAAGATAAACAAGGTAACATTGACAGTGTTAATATTACACCATGATGGTAAGATTGATAATGAAGCTGAGAGTGATGTGCACGCCAGTAACTCAGGCAGGAGTGTCCTGTGAGTTCAAGGTCATCCTGGGCTACACAGCGAATCCAAGCTAGCCTGGACTACATAGACCCTGTCTCAGAACAAACAAACAAACAACAAATTGATAATGTATCCTCAATACAAATTAAGCCAGAAAAGATCACATTTTACAACAAAATGAAAGGGTAAGTAAATGTTGTGGACGCGTTATGCATTAACTACGATGTCATTCAAAATATGAAGCATTGGCCAATGGTTGTGTTTTACTTGATCCTAAGGATGTCAATAATAAATAGTTTCATTGTTTACAAAGAAAATAACAAGCACAAAATATCATGGAGAAGTTTTCTTAGAAGATTGGGACTGGAACTGATAAATGATCAATTACAACAGAAGAAGAACAGTATGGATTTTCCAAAAGAATGCCCCAAAAGAATTCTGAAGCAGACCAGTGAACAGACAGGTGAGAAAGAAGCAGGAGGACCCGCAGGATGTCAAGTATATCCTATCAAAGACAGAAAAGTGGAAAACAAAACACGTGTGCCATCAGTGTCAATGACACTTGTGTACGTGACATGCTGTTGTCATGTGTGAAGACTGCCTTAGGTGTGATAATCTGTGAAGCAAAGATTATTTCTGTGGTGGAGGTTTGTTTGTTTGTATTTTCATTTCAGTTCATACAGAAATTTATCTTTGTCATTATTTTTGGATCTTGTAAGAAAAGAGACAGTGTTAAAACTGTTGATGCTTACTCTAATTTAATATATTATTTTATGGATATTTTATTTTCTGGTTAAGTACACATTAATATAATAAAAGTTATAAAAAATTCATTAATGGAAATACTCCTAAAATATACATGTGACTGTTACACACCCTTTTTCTAACAATTTGTTATGATGCCCCCAGGGCTTCAGAGTAATATATAAAATGATCTGCCACCTATGGTGGGGCACACCTATTACCACAGCACTCAGGGTAGCTGAGGCAGGAAGAACCCAAGTTTCAGACCATCCTGAGAAATACAGTAATTTAATCAGATCCTGTCTCAAAATAAAAACAAAGACAGGGCTGGAGATATAGCTGAGTACAATGGCCCTGGGTTCATTCCACAATACAGAGATCCATCCAAACTAAACAACCAAAAAACAAAAACAACACTCAGCAGTTTCCTAACGGTGGAAAAGTAAGGGGAAAATAACCTCAGATTTGAATATTTACCTTCTGGCATATTCAAAGAGTAAAATTCACATAGCTATTTATGAAAAGGAAACAATTGTCTAGAAACTCAGTAACAAGGGGAAGTATTTGCCAATACTATTCAATAAAAAAAGAAAATTATGTGTATATATAAATATACATAAAAAGAATATGTTAATGTTGACAATAATTAATGTTCATTCTTTTATAAGCATTTAAAAAATGTTTATCTTCTTGAATATAAGAAAAAGTGAGAAATTGAAGCTTGGCATTTAGTTTGCACAGGTACTCGAGGTTTGACTGTTCTGAAAGTTCCTACAGGATGCTAGAAAAATGGGAGAATTCAGATGCTTCACTGGAAATAAGTGAATAAACACAGATAGGTTTCCTCTGAGTCCCCCTGACTAGCTTTCTCTCTCTCAGTATTTCATAAGTGAAGGTGTGTGGCACTCATAGTATTTTCACAGAACAACTCTTTTAGAATATCTTAGGTCAGGCCACATGACATCCTGGAGAAATTATGCACTGCTTAAGGTGAACTTCTGGCCGTAAAGCATATCCAACCTCCAGGAGTCCTCTTCCCCTACTGTGAACAAACAGAAACTCCAAAATCCATAAGTCTCACCCCGCCCCCCCTTTTTCAATGTAGTGTCAAGATTGAAAAAAAGAAAAGAAAAACTAAGCTCAATGTTGAGAAACAACTTCAAGCTGACTTCACAGCAGTCTAGCCTCAAAGACCCAGATAGAGGAAGGATGTGGGGTTAGATGTGGGGTCCAAAACACTAAGCCAAAAGCGAGGTCTCTACAGAAAGAAAACATCCCTATATATTGCCTGGTGCATAAAGAGCAGACAGAAAATTTGCACAGGCAGAAGAACCTTGTTAAAGTGCTAAGAAGCCCCTTATATGTTTATAAAACCATCCATACACGTGCAAACTCTGTGAGGAATCAAAACTACAGGACTCTCCACACCTAAAGTGTAATGCCAAATTCCAAGTGTGCACTTATTAATAAAATCCCTAAGCAGAAATCAACTCACATGGACACACAATGATCCCAGAATGGTACGACACTTTGGCCCAGCCTTAGGAAAGGTATACTCTTCCAGAAAACTCAGTTTCATACTCCACACACTCCCTATAGATGAGTACTCCTGTGAAAAAACTACAACCATAGGGGGAAACAAGTTGAAACAGAAGGGCCACATACAACAATTAAGAAAATATGGGCTCTCATGCTGGGATTAACAGAATAATAAAAACAAAACAATAGAGCAATGTCTTCATGCAAGGGAGACCTACAAATTACAGCCCCTCCCATGAAAGTGTTACTGTTGGAAATGCCCATACATAAGGTAGGGTTCTTTCTCCAAAGATTATTTCTCCAATCATTTCAACTCATACATAGCTCCAAGAATGTTTCTGTCTCAGAGCATTCTACTTCATTTTAAACAATAAAATACTGTATAAGGGGAGAAGGATTAATGCATAGGTTTTCAACTCTGGATGCACAATGAAATCATATTGGGAGTTTTATAAATTAGAAGTGCCTGGGTTTTACCTCCAGAAATATTAATTTAGTTGGTGTAAGACATGACTTGATGTAAGAAAATATTTTTCTAGGTGATACTAAAATGAAACCTAAGTCAAAACCATTGCCCTGCTGTCTG
>PVIR01019661.1:0-31747 GCA_004026965.1 Petromus typicus
ATTTGAGGCTGAGCTCAGGGCCAGCCTGAACCACAAAGCGAGACCCTGTCTCCAAAAACCTAAAAAAAGAAAAAGAAAAAAGAAAACTGAAGTACGAAGACTACACGAGGTCAAGGCCAGACTGGGCAACCTAGCAAGTCTCCATGTCAAAATGAAATATAAACTATAAACGGCTAAGTGCGTAGGTCAGTGGTATGGCACCTGCCTAGCATTCAAGAGGCCCTGGTTCAATTCCCAGTTGCTCTGCAGGGCTGGGGGAGGGGAAACAGCAGGGAACAGGGTCTCACTATGTAGTACAGGACTGGCCATGAACTCCGTATGCAGCCTGGGCTGGCCTTTGCAGCGATCCTCCTGCCTCAGCCTCCTGAGTGCTGGGATTACAGGCATGTGCCACCATACCAGTACTATTTTGCTACTTTTATCTATATCCTCTTTCCCTATTCAAATGAATGTTTCTCAAGGGTAAGCCACAGCCTTTATTTATGGTTAGATTGAACCTGGCATGTAGTTTTCAATAAATATTTGTTGAATGAATATAGATGGCCACATCCATTCTAGATAGCAGTTACAATATAACAGAACCTCTATATAGTAGATGAAGAAGATGTATTATGTACGTATACATGCATGCAGTATTGAGGATTGAACTCAAGACCTTGCACATGTCAGGCAGGCACAGTGCCACTGAGCTACATCCCTAGGCCAGGAAGTTTTAAAAAATATTCTGAGCTAGGCATAATGGTGCACACCTATAATCCCTGCACTCTAGGAGGCTAGGGCAAGAGAAATTCATGTTAAGAGTCCACCTTGGGCAACTCAAGTGATTTATAAGACTCTGTCTCAAAATTTTAAAAAAAGGGGCCAGGGATTTAGCTCAATGGTTCCGGTGCCTGCCTTGCAAGTGCAAGGGCCCAGGTTCAATCCCTGGTAATCACATACAACAATGCCTATAATCCCAGCACTCAGGAGGCAGAGGCATGAGGACTGCTGTGAGTTTGAGACTAGCCTGAGCTACATAGTGAGTTCAGGGCCAGCCTGAACCACAAAGCAAGAACCTGTCTCAGAAACAAAACAAAATAAAACAAAAAAATTTTAAAAAGGGACTTGAAATGCAGTTCATTATGAAAGCCTGGTTTCAATCCCCAGCACCAAGCACAACCAAACCTTGAACAAAGCAGCCTAATCATTGCTTTTTCTTCACTGCCCACCCACTGCCCCTCTTCCTCTACTTGTTTGTTTCGATCTACCAAAAAGTTTGAACAGCTACTAAGTCCCCCAACTCCATCCTGCCACTTTGCCCTCAGTGTGTGGGGGGGGAACCTGCAAAAAAAAAAAATCACTTTAAAATAGAGTACACACACACACACACACACACACACACACACACACACACACTCGAAATACAAAGATCTATGTCTATCTTGTCCCCATGTGAAAGTAAACACAGCCAGCATGCCCTAGAGCAGTGGTGGCAAATGTATGGGACAAATGCCAGGCTATTTGATCACTGAAAGCTATAAAAGGTTCACCATCACTGCCCTCAAGAATGGCTATCTAAATACACACACACACACACACACACACACACACACACACACACACACACACACACACACTTCTGAAACTTCCAGCTCTCTGGAAGAGAAAGACAGGAGGATTCCAAGTTCAAGCCCAACCTGGGCACTTAAATCAACTGGAGACCCTGTTTTAAAAAAACTAGCCAGATGCTGGCCCAAACCTGTTATCCCAGAACTTGGAAGAGTGAGGCAGGAGTACCATCTGCAAGATCAAGGCCAGCCTGAACTATATAGTGAGACTCTGTCTCAAAAACACCAGTCAGTAAATAAATTAATAAATATCTGTATGTTGGTACATGCCTGTTACTTCAGCACTTGAGAGGCTGGGACAAGAGGATTGCCATGAGCTTGAGATAGCCTGGTCTACACAATGAGTTTAAGGGAAGCCTAAACTACCCAGCAACACAGTTTCAACTCTTTCTGAATACAGAGAGGTAGAGATAGAGACAGAGACAGACACACAGACACGTGTAGCTCAGTGCAAAGATCTTCAGTTCAATCTTAAGTACCAGGAAAAGTAGGGGAGTACTACTTTACCTATACAAAATACCACATTTTCTAACACAAACAGCAAAGCACTGCTGAGGGAATATTTATTTCCTCAGAACACAAGGATGTAGAAAAGTTAGCTCTTTCACTAAGCAGATATTTATCAACTGCTTATTGTATGCCAAGTATACAGCGAGGGAGGTACTGAAGGGGATAAATGTGAAAAGATACCAAGATACCCTCAGAGTCACGGATAGAGGGGATCAAACTAGGAGTCAAATTCAGGCAGCTCTAACACTAAAACTAATATAAACTGAGAGCATCTCATGAGTTAGGATACTGTTCATCTTATAGAAATAGTACAATGCAACAATCTTTTATTATCTTCTACAGTGTGATAAACAGGATTGTGAGTCTAAAGACTTCTTTAAATGGCAATTTTTACTCAAGATGATCTTCACTGCCTTCTTCTCTATAAATGCTTCATTTGGACAGGGCTTTCCATGGGATGCCATCTAGTCATGACCAACTAGCCACTAAGTGGAACACAACAGGACACACTTGAACAGTTTTCATTAGGTCAAGCTAATGACAGAATACACACAAGATAATGCACAAATATACAAAATCTTCAAGCCCTTATGCTCCGTGACTCAAATTTTCCTTGATTTAGATTCCTCCATATGTTAAATCTATTCTTTTTTTTTTGAGACAGGCTCTCACTTTGTAGACCAGGCTGGCCCTGAGCTCAGCCTCAAACTCACATCACAGCAATCTTCACAGCCTCTGCCTCCCGAGGGCTGGGATTACAGGCGTGAGCCACCATGCCCAGCACTGTGGTATGTGGTGCTGATTGCTGCTGGGGTGAGTCTCCACACCCAGTATGGTATGTGGTTACCTAGGATCGAACCCAGGTCCTTGTGCTTGCAAGACAGGTACCGGAACCACTGAGCTAAATCCCCGGCCCAAATCTATTCTTCTTGAACTAAATTTAAATGAGTTCTATTCCTTATAATAAGTCATTTCTGATCCAATCAGGATTTATTGAAACATATATACTTTACATGTGAAGTCCTCTCCAATTTTCTGCAAGGAATGAATACAAATAGTGAAAATGAGTTTTCGAAAATAAGTAAAGTATAAGTAGTCAACTAAACTGGCAGCAAAATACAGCCTGAGACACAGAATGGAGAGATACCTGGAAAATAACTTGATAAAGAGAAAAAAAAGTAGATTCCCTCCAGGAATCAGGAGAGAGCAGACAGAAACTAGAAACTATGACACTGGAAAAAACTACAAAGATGTAAACTAGAAAGCTGGAGAAATGTAGAAAAAAGAACAAAGCGATCTAGAAACCACAACCAGGCTCCCAGGAGGAGGACCTGTGGCTTCTGACACAAAGTAAGGCTGGAGGGCGTGAGAAGCTCCAGAGAAAAATGGGCGGGGTGGGGGTGGGGTTGTCGCAGCATTAGTCCCAAGAAAAACTTAGAGTACTGTTCAAGTATAAAAACAGTGGAGGTTTTACTCCCAAGAGTAACTTCTTCATGTTAAGCTAGAGTTGAAAAAGAAATCCAGTGCAGCGCCCACCATATCTGACTGATTTCAAATCTAGGAAGTGGTTCAAAACCGAGCTATAGAACGATGACACTGTAGGGTTTCTGCTGTCACTACCACAGTGAGTGGGAGACAGAGAGCATGTGGATGTGTCCTCAGGGTGCACACCACTGACAAACCACGCCCAGTAGGAAAAGGGCGAGGCTGGATTCAGAGTTCACACATAAAACTGTGTGAGTGGAAACAGAAGAGATCTTAGCAGCAACTCACTGTCCATCTCCATACCTCGTGCATTCCAATTCCGCACACCTGGAAAGAAACCACTCTTTCAAAAACAGGGACAAATTTTTTTTCATTGGAATTTTGGAGTTTTTTCTTCCTTTTTTTTTTTTTTTCTTTTTGAAACAGTTCATGCTGGCCTTTAACTCACTACTCATTATATCCTAGGCTGGCCTTTGTACACCAGGCTGGTCTCAACTCATGGCAATTCTATTGCCTCAGCCTTCTAAATGCTGGGATTACAGGCATGCACCACTATACCCAGCTGTTCTTGTTACTTTTACAAAATTTTACTTTTTTTATTTTACTCCTTAATAGGATTTTAGGGTTCTTGTTTTTAGACAAGGTCTTGATAGGAACTTCAGGCTGGACTTGAACTCACTCTCTGTTCCAGACTGGTCAGAAACTCATGGTGATGCTCCTACCTCAGCCTCTCGAATGAGGAGATAATAAGTGGTGCACCACCATGCCCAGGTCTACTCCTTAATAGGATCTTAATCTCACCTTCCTTCCTATCTCACTTTATTCTACAAATTTTACTTCTTTTATTTCCCCACTCCCCACCTGACTGTCTTTACTAGTATAGCCATTAAGCTTTATTAATCTTTAGAAATTTAGTTATCTCTATACTATTACTGTTGAATTCTTTGCTACTGTTAATGGTGATATAGTTGTTGGATTTAGTAGATATTTAGTATCCATCAATATTTGCTTTGTATTTGTATTTATACTATAATTATAAGTCTCCTTTCTATGGTTCAACATGGTATGGTCATGCCCTTTTTTTTTGATATAGCGGTAGCTTTTATTGATTCTTATTGTATATCAATATCCAGTTTATCTTTGATCCTATTACTGTTGATGATTTTGTTGCTACTGCCACATGGCATAGTTATTATTAATTCATTTTTACTGTATGTCAGCATGAGATTTCTCTGAGTGTTATCAATAATACTGTGCTTCATTTCTGAAGAAATGGGTGGTGGGACAATTACATTGTAGCCTCCTCTCCCAAACTGATGTAGGTGAGTGCTCGATTTGGTAGCACATATACCAAATTGATGTAGGTGGGCTGGAGATGTAGCTCAGTGGTTCCGCACCTGGCTGGAAAGTTCAAGGTCCTGAGTTCAATCCCAGGTACCTCAAAAAAAACTGATATAGATGATTAGATTTTTGGACAGAGGGAAAGCCTATAGTTAGCCATGCCTATAGTTCATCACTAAAAAGCAGACACTAAAGAAATCTCTCTATACTAGCAACAAAGTCTTTACAATGTAATGGACCAGCCTAACTTCAGCAAAAATAAAAACATGAGAGGATAAGGCAACAAAATGCCTCCAGTCTCCCAACTCCCCAAAGCTGATGCATGGGGTATCAACGGAGAGGAAGTCAAAAGCCAAACAGTGGAATTATATGAAATGATAAAAGGGGAGACAAAAGTATCAATAAGGAGCTTAGGGAGCTTCAAAAGATGTAACTAAACAATGAGTTTAATAAGCAAAACCTGTGAACTAACAGAAGATATTAAAAGCTAGCTGAGCTAAATAACATGAGACAAAACTAACTGGCCAGTTTAGCAAATAACTGGAATTCATGAAAAGGTACCAAACAGAAATCCAAGAGTTTAAAAATGCTGATGAAAGTATGAGCAGCAGAAGTGATCAATGTGAGGACAGTGTCAGAATTAGAAGACACAGTTAAGTGACCATATATGCAAAGATACCTTAAAACAGCAGATCATGAAAAATGAATCCAACACCTGCTACTGTAGATGACACAAATGGACTAAAATAAGACTAATTAGAATTAGTGAAAATGTAGATGATACAAATAACATTAAATTAAAAAACCTGTTAACAGAAATAGAAAGCTTTCCAAATATGGGGAAAAAATTTAGCATGCAGAAAAATGAGCCATTTAGAACCCCAAATAGGTATAATCAGAAAAGAACTTCTCCATGACAAATCCTGGTGAAAAAATTCCAGAAATCCAACACAATGATGAATTTTAAAAGCTGTTAGGGAAAATCAACAAACCACTTATGAAGGTAAACCAATTAAAATTACAACAGAACTTTTAGTACAACCTTTAAAAGCTAAGACAGCTTAGAGTGAAGTATTCCAAGGCCCTAAAGAAAACAACCTCTAACCCAGATTGATGTACCCCACAAAACTGCCTTTCAAAATTAATGGAGAAATAAGATACTTCCACGACAAAGAATACTTGAGGAAACCAAACCAGAACACCATGCGTTTATGTTCTTATGGTTTCTTTTGCCAGTGATTTCCAACTTCATTAAATTACGCATATGAGTTTATATATTAGCATATA
This sequence comes from Petromus typicus, assembly GCA_004026965.1. Lineage (NCBI taxonomy): Eukaryota > Metazoa > Chordata > Mammalia > Rodentia > Petromuridae > Petromus > Petromus typicus. The sequence continues at coordinate 6,231 of PVIR01019661.1, forward strand.
TATATATACATACATGCACGCACTTATCATGATATGATAATATGCATGGAATAGTTTCAGTTCCATTTAATAACTATGTATTTAGTTATTACAGACATGCACTTATCATGATATGATAATATGCATGGAATAGTTTCAGTTCTTTTGCATTTACTTAACTACGTTCTATTCTATGAAGTGGTATGCAGTCTATTTTGGAGAATAACCCATATGCAGCTGAGATGTGGTGTATTCTGGGACCAGAGATTTAGCTCAGTGTTTCCAGTGCCTGCCTTGCAAGGGCAAAGTCCCCATTTCAATCCCCAGTAACCACATACAACAATGTCAGGTGTGGTGACTCAAATTCATCAGCAATTAGTACCACATTCCACAGGGTGGGGCGTGGTGGTTTATGCCTGTAATTCCAGCACTTGGGAAGCAGAGGAAGGAGAACTGCTGTGAGTTTGAGGCTACCTGGGCTACATAATGAGCTCAGGGCCAGCCTGAAATATAAAGTGAGATTCTATGTCAAAAAAATAAAGAATGTGTATTCTGCTATGGAGTGGAACACTGTAGACAACTACTAAGTCTATCTGTTCAAAAGTTTGATTCAATTCTTATATTTCATTGTTAATTTTTTTGTCTAGTTTATTTGTGACTGTGGAATAATGAAGTCTCTCACTATAACTGAATTTTGTATTTGATTTTTCATGTCAAAATTGTATCTGATTTTTCAATTTTGTTTGTTTGCTTTGCAACACCAGGAACTGATGAACTTGCTCTTGCAAGATAGGTGTAGTACCACCAAGCTAAATGCCTGGCCCTGTGTACCAATAATGAGTTCACTGAGAAAGAGGTTGGGAAAATATTACAACTCACAACAGCAAAAAGATAAAAAACGAAAAAGAAAAACAGGAAACTAACTTAACCAAAGAAATGAAAAACTGCCACAATGAAAACTACAATATTCTGAAAAAGAAGATTGGAGAGAACATCAGAAATGTAAATATAACTTCTGGTCCTAGATGGACAGAACCATGTAGTTTTAGACAGGGTCTCACTTTGTAGTTCAGACTGGCCCTGAACTCACTCACTGTGTAGCCCAGGCCAGCCTTGAACTCACAGCAGTTCTCCTGCCTGTGCCTCCCTAGTGCTGGGAATATAGGTGAGAGCCACCACACCTGGTACTGGGTTATGTGATACCAGGGATTGAACTTGGGACCTTGTATTTGTTAGGCAGACACAGGAACCACTGAGCTAAACCTCTAGCCCAAACCAATGTAGTTTAAATGGCCATTATTCCAAAAATGATAACACAGATTTAACACAAATGCAATCAAAATACCAATGGCATTCTTCTTAGAATTAGAGAAAATAATCCTAAAATCATATAAAGACAGAAAAGACCCAAGATAGGAAAGGAAATCTAGGTAATGAGAAGAAAGCAGAAAGCATCACAATCCTGCTGATGGTGATAAAACAGCATGATACTAGTACTAAAACAGACACTTGTATTAATGGAACACAAGATACAGCTATTCTTCAGATAATGGAGTAAAATGTAAACTATTTAAAGAAATAAAAAATATTAAGATGCCCCCAAAGGAGCGAGAAAGGAAGAAAAGGACAAGAAGTGAAATAGAAGGTCCCTCCAAAATAAAAAGAAACAGTCAAAAAGTGGACAACTGAAAAAAGTAAGGAAACAAATTTTATGTATATGGGGGGGGGTGTTAGGGTGGGTAGGGCTATGGGAAAAAATGAGAATTAAGTTGTGTCTTATACTGGTACAAATCCCCATTATGGAGTGCAATCATGATGTAGTATATTTAATGTACCAATAAAGATTAAAAAAAAAGTGGACAACTGAAGTGACTGCATATTTATTAGAAGTGACACAAATGGCCAATAAATACATGAAAACAGGTTCAACATCTCTGGTCTTTAGAGAAATGCAAACTAAAGCAACAGAAATTCCATTTTATATGACAAAGAATGTTTATCAAGAAACCAAAGGGCCCGGGATTTAGCTCAGTGGTTGGCATCTACCTGGCAAGCGCAAGGTTACTCTGGTAACCACATACCACAATGCTGGGCGTGGTGGTTCATGTCCATAATCCCAGAACTTGGGAGGCAGAAGCAGGAGGACTGCTGAGTTCAAGGCTAGCCTTGCCTACACAGTGAACACAAGGCCAGCCTGAACTACAAAGGAGATCGTGTCTTAAAAAAAAAAAAAAGCTAGCCAGGCAAGGTAGCTCATGCCTGTAATCCTAGCACTCAGAGGCAGAGGCAGGAGGATTACTGTGAGTTAAGACTTGCCTGGGCTACATAGTGATCCTGAACTACAAAAGTGAAACCCTGTCTCAAAAAAAAAACCCAAAAAATGTTAAGGAGGCTAGGGGAAGAGGAATTGCTTTTACATTGTTGGTAAGAATGTAAACTAGTATAATTACTATGGAAATCAGTATAGACATTCCTCAAAACACTCTGAACAGAAATTCTATTCAATCCAACCATAGCCCTTCTAGATATCTTCCCAAGAATAAAGACATAGTATTATAGTAATACATAGACCATATATACAACTTATAACTCTCATGCATACAACTCAAAATACCTGACTCCTGGAAGTGGCCCTTATGTCCATCAACAGATAAATGGACAGGGCTGAGGATTTAGCTCAGTGGTTCCAGTGTTTGCCTGGCAAGTGCCAGGTGCTGAGTTCGATCCTCAGCAACCATACACCACAAAGCCAGGGGTGGTGGCTCACACCTGTAATCCCAGCACTCAGGAGGCAGAGGCAGGAGGATTGCTGTGAGTTTGAGGCTGGCCTGGGCTACACAGTGAGTTCAGAGCCAGCCTGAACTACAAAAGGAGACCCTGTCTCAAAGAAAATAAAAAATTGGGCCAGAGATTTACCTCAGTGGTTATGGTGTCTACCTGGCAAGCTCAAGGTGCTGAGGTGATCTCCAGTAACCACATACAACAATGCTGACCATGTTGACTCACACCCACCAGAAATCAGTATCACACACCACAGTGCTGACGTGGTGGCTCACGCCTGTAATCCCAGGACTCAAGAGGCAGAGACAGGAGGAATGCTGAGTTTGAGGCTGAGTTCATGACCAGACTGAACTACAAAGCAAGACCTGTCTCAAAAAACTAAAATAAAAATAAAAACAGATAAATGTATAAAGAAAATGTGGCATTTACACATACAATCGAGTAGTGTTCTGCCATAGTCCTTTGTAAAATAAACTGGATATACCTGTGACTACTAATGTTCAGTGAAGTAAATCAGAAACACAACTTTAAACATCACAGTTTCTCTCAGATGGGAAACCTACAATATATGTGACAAGCAAAACAAAAGCTAAGTAGGAAATACAGAGATAGATTTTTTTCCAAAAGGGAAGGGGATCAGGAGATGGAGATGGAGAGAGGGGCAATGGAGATATATCATATACATGTATTAGTAAAAGAAAAATAACTCGATAAGATCAAGGCATAGGATCAAGGTAAAAGTCCAAATGCAGGGCCGGGGAGTTAGCTCAGTGGTTCTGTGCCTGCCTTGCAGGCTCAGGGACCCGGGTTTGATTCTCCGGTAACCATATATAATACTGGGCATGGAGACTCACGCCCAGCAGCAATCAGAACCACATACCACAGTGCCAGGCGTGGTGGCTCATGCCTGTAATCCCAGCACTCAGGAGGCAGAGGCAGGAGGATTGCTGTGATGTGAGTTGGAGGTTGAGCTCAGGGACAGCCTGAACCACAAAAGCAAGACCCTGTCTCAAAAAAAAAAAAAAAAAAGTCCAAATGCATACCTCTTCGTATACCAGGCTTCTCAGTTTTTTTGTAGTTAGTGGTATGCTTTCGCAGGACAGGAGTTATCACTAAACAGGTTTGGAAAACAATTAAAATTTTAAAATATGTATATTTTTAATTCCAGGGCTGAGGCCTTTTGTATGTCAGGCAGCACCAGGAATCAAAGAGGTAGTATACACTTTTTTCCTAAGTCACCCTTAAACTTTTTCTACTTTACAGCATATTTGGAGAAATTAGGATTATACTCATTCAGAAAAGTAGAGAAAAATGCTTCAACATAAATTATTCAATCTATCCTAAAAAAAACTCCATGTGTATTAGTGATCCCTTCCAGCCATATGTATCTGCATGAAAATCATTCTTTCCCTTGTTGAATACTATGCATTGGCCTTCACTGAGGCAGGAATAACTCTAGTGCTTGATTTAAGTTTGTTATGATCACAGGCAAGTGTGAAGAGGTAAAAACATATTTTAAACCAGAGTAGGAGGAAATGCTAAAAAGACTGAAAATGTTAAGATCATGATTATCACAGATAGGAGTGCTATTCTCCTGAAGTCTGATAACACATTCTCTGACCAAAGCCCTATATAGCTTATACTTCTCCTTCTCCCTCCAATAGGAAGGAGTCATAAGGAATTCTAACTTACTGACAACTTATATAAATGCTAATCTAAAAATTTTAAAGTGGAAGAACATTCTTTTACTTTCATAAAAAGCAGCAGGTTATTATTATTAAACATAATTTTAAAGTCTCAACTCATTTTTGCATCACAACAGAAACTCTGAAAGGGGAAAAATAACTTCATCCTAGCATCCTCAATGCTGTTTACCAACTATCTTCAGTTAAGTTACAAGTTATACTCCCAGGCTGGGGGGATGTAGCTGAGTGGTGCCACTGTCTGCTTGGCAAGTGCAAGGTTCTGAGTTCAATCCCTGGTTCTACAAACAAACAAACAAAACAAAACAAAGAAGAATTCTCTTTAGCTCAGTGATTTAGCTCAGTGGTTCCAGTGCCTGCCTCACTCAAAGGTCCCAAGTTCAAGCCCAGGTACAAAAAATATTAAAATAATAAGGTACAGAGCCACCAGATCCAAGACAAAATTTATTTTAATCAGATGAGTCCTCTTACCTACAACCTACCACTGTTGGCTCCAACCCACCTCTGTGTCTTTGATCCTGTTGTTCTCCGACCTAAAATATCTCTTCCCCATTTCACTTACATTGTGTCCCTTATAGACCTCTCTGCTTCCACTCCTGGCTAACTCAACCCTCTGATGTCCAGTTCTCTACATTTGCAGTGACAACCAAGAGCATCTTAAAAGCAGAGAAAATTAATTCTCTGTACTTCAGCCAGTAGTCCTACTTTGAAAGCAAAGAATAAAGGCAAGATAAGGCAGAGAGTCAGACAAATTATACCAAATTTCCCTCACTAGTCCCGGGTAAATTTTTTACTTTTGCTCCCTCTCTCAGTACTGGGGATTGAACCCAGAGCCTTCACAGCAAGCTACATCCCCTATCTTTTTTTTTTTTTGAGACAGGGTCTCGCTTTTGTAGTTCAGGCTGGCCTTGAGCTCAGCCTTAAACTCACAGCAATCCTCCTGCTTCTGCCTTCCAAGTGCTGGGATTACAGGTATGAGCCACCACGCCCAGCACTGTGGTATCTGGTACTGACTGCTGGTGGGTGTGAGTCATCACACCTGGCATTGTTGTATGTGGTTACCAGGGACTATACCCAGGTCTTTGCAGTTCCAAGACAGGTACCAGAGCCACTGAACTAAATCCCCAGCCCCTCAATCCTTTTTCAACTTTTTAAAATTTTGAGTTAGGGTTTCAGTTGCCCAGTGTAGGCTCAAACTTGCCATCTGCCAGCCTCAGCCTCCAGCAGTGCTAATTTACAGGCTGTGCACTGCCTTGGTTGGCTGGTAAACTCTTGTTCTTAGATAGGTTTGATTTTTCTTGAAGCAACATCCCCACCTTGTGGGCATCTAGAGTACTGTTACTATTCCTGCACTGCACTTTTCATAAGGCTGACCAAAAACAGAAAGTGGCTATGTCCACTGAATATTTGTAAATCAAAAAGTACATGACTTTCGGGCCGTGAAGTTAGCTCAGTGGTTCCGGCGCCTGTCTTGCAAGCGCAAGGACCTGGGTTCGTTCCCCGGTAACCACATACAACACTGGGTATGGAGACTCACGCCCAGCAGCAATCAGTACCACATACCACTGTGCCGGGCGTGGTGGCTCACGCTTATAATCCCAGCACTAGGGAGGCAGAGGCAGGAGGATTGCTGCAATGTGAGTTTGAGGCTGAGCTCAGGGCCAGCCTGAACCACAAAGCGAGATCCTGTCTCAAAAAAAAAAAAGTACATGACTTTCTGTCAGGCATGGTGGCTCACGCCAGTTCCCAGCACTTGGGAGGCTGAGGCAGGAGGATCATCACAGTTACTGTGTGTCAAACTCCCTCTCAAAGTACATGATTTTACAATCTCAGAAAATAATATAAACTCAAATAACTCAAATTTTAAGATATTTTCTTAAAATATTTCTTTAAAATATTTGACTGACTACTAACTAAATTTCTGTACATCACCTGTGAGTATGCAAAAATTTTGAGTAAAATTTAATAATACTGTTACTGGGTTTACGAAGCAATAATGGGAAGGAACCAATGAAATGAGACTGGATTAGGAGAGAAGCATAAATAAGAGCTGGATAGCTAAAAGAGCTTTCACCCATTTATTAATAAGACATCTCTTTTAAAAAGTTGCCATTAAGCCTCTAGTTTTTCTCTTCCTTTATTACCTTTTTTGAGCTGTACGCAATGTGGCACAATATGCATTTTCGTTCTCGTACCATAGTGACCAGATCTGAAGTGCCCCACGTTACACCTGCAATGAGGAAGTAACATTTAGCAACCTTTCCCAGGTATCATCTTTAAAACACCTCAATACAACCCAAATGATAGATCCTGCATATTTTCCTCACTTCCACCCTGCTCCTCCCCGCAGTGTTCCCATCTTAATAAACTTCAGTTCCAACTTTCCAGGTGCCCAGGAGTTACCTTTGATCTCCCTTTCACCTCCCATCCATGTCGTCCTCAGCAAACCCTGGCCCTCACATCCTGAAACCTCTACCCAACACTCGCATTACCCTTCATACCTCTCACCTCCCATGGCACACGGCAATAGCCTACTGACTCCTTCTACTCTGGAGCTCTTGTAATCTACAATTCTTACAACAGGGTCTATTAAATTTAAGAGTTAAATGATGGAATTCCATTGCTCAGAATCTTCCAATGGCTTCTCATCTTAGCAAATTCTGTCCTTGCCAAAGCTAGCAATCTATTTCTTAGCACCTCAGACTGTGCCCTACCACTCTCTGGCTGGCAGTCCCATACACCTCCCACCCCATACCCTGATTGGCAGATTCTCCACCTCTGGCCTCCTGTGTGTCCTGTACGACAACTTCCTAATGATGTTCTATGGCACTCATGGCTTGCGCTCATTTCCATCTAGTGTCTAAAATGTTGCCTCACTAGGAAGGCCTTTCTTGAATCCCTATGGAATTCTGCACATTTTGTCCCTCTTCCCCATGCCTCTAGCTCCCCATTAACTTGCTTAATTTTTCACAGCACTGACTTGATGGAGTTTCTAGATTCGAAACAATATTTCCTACCCCATGTGCTCTCATACTATCATCTTGCCACTACACAAAGGTAGTCTCTTTCTCTCTGTTGTGAACTATTTTAACCATTAAAATATAGTAAAAATGACATTCTATAACTTCAGGGCCTACATTTCCAAAGCTCTGCAGCTTCTCCCTTAGCCTTCTCGTGGCATCCCCTCTTTTGAACCCCAGATACTGTGCTGTGAGAAGCCCAACCACACACAAGCACAGGCTCAGCTGAGCTCCCACACAACCATCAGTATGACTGGGGCATCCCGGGGACTTCCGGATCCCACCACCCATGACCAATTCTAAGACAGACAAACAGATGAACCATCCAGAAAGTCTTTTCAACCACAGAACTGTGGAAATGATAAAAAGTTTCACTGTTTCACTGGGTTTTTTGGGGGGGAAAGTATACGAACTCTGTCTGAGTCCAAACCCTCTCATATGCAAAACTGGAAGAAGTTGCTTAAATTTAAAAAAAATTTTTTTGTTCAATTTTTATTATTTACTAATAAATACCCATCACATTCTTCTTGGGGAGTTTGTACATGTACGTGTCAGTTCTTTTTTTGCCCCTTTCTCCCTTCCCTCCACTTGTTGGTCTCCTTTCCTTTTACAAAATATCTATCTACCTATTTTATTTTGCTCTTTATTTATATTTTGGGTTTCTCATTAAAGACCATATGAAGCTTGTCTGTCTATGATTTATTTCACTTAACATTATGGCCTCAAGGTGCATCCATTTACCTACAAATGACTCAAGTTTATTCTTCTTTATGACAGAGCAGTACTCCATTGTGTATAAATACATTTTCTTTATCCACTCATCTGTCAATTTTGGAGTAGATACTATGCATCAAGAAATATCTGAAACAAGCAACTTTTTTTTTTCCTTTTCTACAGCAGTGCTGGGGATTGGATCCAGGGCACCATATGTGGTACACAAGCACCATACTGCTGAGCCGCACCGCCCACGGCCCTCAACAGACACCTTTTACCACCTGACTTCACATATATGTATTAGAGTCTCTATCAGCTCCATCTGAAACTCAAGTTCCATGAGAACAGGGTCTTTATAAATCCTGACCACTAGCATAGTTATAACACTTAAGACAGCGTAGCTTGCACACTGTTGGCAATCCATGAGTATTTGCCAAATTTCTCCAAATAAGTAATCCACGGTTACTAAATGTGACATAGAAAAAGCTCATACTGAGGTTTCCATTAAGAAACAAAGGTTTTCCATTATACATTCAACCCTTGAGTACTTGCATACTTTCCTCTTCAGGACTATGTTCTACATAAAATATAAAAAGAAAAAACATATACATTTAAAATCTACTCTTCAAAAATTATTTCCTTTCTCCCTACACAACACCACGCTCTACCAGATATACCAGCTTCTTCACAGGGGGTTCACTTCGTACAGACCTAAAAACCATGAGATAATGAGGTCATGTACCAGCCAAGCTGTTGCCGCTAGACAATATGGCAGAGGAACAATCAGTAAGGCCTGAGGCTCCCCAAGTTTCCATTGGTTCAGCACCTTGGTTGCTATTGCAACTAACTTCATAACATAACTGTGTGCATAAAATAATCAACACCAAGATCAGATTATGTAGGATAAAAATCTTGACATTTGAAAAAGCTAAGTATTAATTCACTGTGGAAGCAAATATACCTAAGGGACATGTACAGTATTCTTTATGATTGCACTGTTATTAAGGATTTCCCAAATCTCCAAAATTAACAGAAATCCCCCTGCTGCCAAGTGTTGTGGTACATTTATTCTTTTAATTCTCATATCATTTGTTTTGTTTTTTGTTTTTTTGAGACAGGGTCTCGATTGCAGTTCAGACTGCCCCGGAACTTACTATGTAGCTCAAACTGGCTTCGAACTCAGAGCAATCCCCCTGCCTCTGTCTCCTGAGTACTAGGATTACAGGTGTGAGCCACATGCCTGGCCCAATTCTCACATCTTAACATTTATTTCAAGTTTACTACTTACTGTGTATTTCATCAATAAACATCTACTAAGCACATGGCACTATTTTGTGAGAGGGGGAAGCTAGTAAACAAGGCATGTCCTTAATGTTTTATATTCTCCTTTAAGTTGTCAACCATGAAAGCAAAATAGAAACAAAAAATTTAGAATAAATAAAATCAGTGTAAAAGAGTGACTTTCTGGCACAAGAAAAATTTCTTACAATGGAATTTTTATATTTTTACTCAGTGGAAAACTAAGCACTAAAACAAAGCATACAGCAGTGTCTTAGTTATTTTTCTCTCCTTGCTGAGACCAAATACTGAACCAAAATTACAGAGGCAGAGTCTTATTTAGTTCACACTCTGTAGTGGGTTTCAGCCCACAATCTGCTGGCTCCAAGGCAGGGTGGCCTGGCACAGGGACACTGTTTATGATGCCCAGAAGGCAAGAAACCAACCAAGAGTCTCGGCTAAATTGTCCAGGCTGGCCTCAAACTTGTAATCTGTCTGCTTCAGCCTCCTGAGTAACAGATATTACAAGCAACTACCACCATGTACACTGTTTTTCTATTTAAGAAAGCCAAAGATGTCAATTTCTATGAAATAAATACAAAAATAAAGTATAGGGGCTGGAAGTGCAGCTCAGTGGTACAGAGTGCACTCAGCATGCACAAGGTCCTGAGTTCAATATCCAACATCAAAATGATAAGGAAAGAAAGCTAGCTACAGAATAAAAATACTCTAGTCAAGCATAGTGGCACAAGCCCATAATCCTAGCACTTGGGAGGCTGAGGCAGGAGGACCACCTTGAATTCAAGACTGGGCTATATTGTTAGTTAAATGTTGGCTTCGACTACATAGATGCCCTATCTCAAAAAATATATAATTAATAATAATAAAAATACTCTACAGATCACTTTTTTAACCAGACTTTTTTCCTTTCACAATCTATTTCTACTCTGAATTTAAGTATACTCATTTTTTAATAAAAAAATGACAAAATGTAATATTTAAGAAAGTCTTCAATTAATCAAGAAGACACAGTATATAAACTAAGTTGGTATGATTCCAGTCAAAAACAAATAAACTTTAATTTGTACATCCTTAAGGAGAGCCTTGTAGATGGAACTAGTGCTCTCTTTAAAGGATTTAACAAAGATAAAAAGGCATGGAGGGCCGGGGATTTAGCTCAATGGTTCCGGCGCCTGTCATGCAAGCGCAAGGACCCGGGTTCGATCCCCGGTAACCACATACCTATACTGGGTGTGGAGACTCACGCCCAGCAGCAACCAGTACCACAGATCACAGTGCCGGGCGTGGTGGCTCACGCCTGTAATCCCAGCACTTGGGAGGCAGAGGCAGGAGGATTGCTGTGATGTGAGTTTGAGGCTGAGCTCAGGGCCAGCCTGAACCACAAAGTGAGACCCTGTCTCAAAAAAAACCTTAATAATAAAAAAAAAAAGCCATGGAAACACAAATCACCTTATTTTGTGACTCAATATTTCTTAGACACAATATGCTAAAAATCTTATAATAAACACCTTTTCTCAAAGTCCTAATTACTATTGTCAGTACAATTATCTTTCTTCTGGGCAAAACCATACACATCTGATTTTTTTTTTTAATCAGGGTCTCTATAAAGTTCAGGCGATCTTTGAACTTTTCATGTAGCTCAGACTGGCCTCAAACTTACAAACTTGTGTTTGTGTGAGCGTCCCAAGTGCTGGGACTGCAGGCAAACACCACCACGCTCATCACCATTATTTTCTTTAAACTCTCACACTTAGTCAGCAAGTTGGATAGGTTTCTATTTTTCATTTTTGTTCTTTAGTCTCCTATGTGAAAAACCTGTATAACCTTTGGTCAATTTTGGCCCCTGACCCAACTGTTCTACCTACTACTATTTCCTGCCCAAACTCCTGCTTCCAACAGCTGCACAAATTCTAAACTCAAACTCGTACATTTCAATCACCCAAATAGCTTATGAATACAAACAAAGATAGCTGTGTAGGAAGAAGAGTACCATTGTGTTAGAATCTACGGACACTATACCGTACTTTCTTATACTCACCTTACTCTTTCTTGTACCTAGGAAGCCAATGAAAAATGACAAACTGGTCAGCAAAACAACTTTCAAACAAAATAAAACTATCTCATAACAGCACAGTGTACCATTTCTGCATTTTTTTTTTCCTTTTTCTGGTATTGGGGACTAAACTAAGGACCTCATGCATAGTATGCAGGCACTATACCACTGAGCTACATTCTTAGCCCTGTAGTCCATTTCATATTTCAATGTTCAAAAATCCTCCAAAGTTTTGTTATGTAACCCAAGGCTCAAAACAACATTTGGAGGTAAAGAACTATATTCAAAACTATGATCCTGTTTAAATTATTTTTGAGACACGGTTTAAAAAAAGAGAGAGAAACAATTATTACTTACTTTAAATATACCTGAAGGGAAATGGAGGGGAGGAAGAAGGAAAAGGGGATGCAAAAAAGATGTGTTATGCACACATACCAACTCCCCATGATTAATGTAATCAATATTTACTGGAAATATGTAGTAATAAAACATTTTATAATATACTAGATGAAAGCCAGGCATGGTGGCTCATACCTGTAATCCCAGCACTGGGAAGGCAGAGAACGGAGGATTGCTGTTTGAGGCTGGCCGAGTTTGAGGCTGGCCGAGTTTGAGGCTGGCCTGGGCTACATAGTGAGCTCAGGGGCAGCCTGAACTACAAAAGTGAGACTTTGTCTCAAAAAACAAAAAGTGAAAAAATCTCAACTATCAGCTCCTCAGGCAGGGAATACAGCTCAGCAGCTACATCCTGGCAAGCACAAGACCCTGAGTTCCATTCCTAGTACAAAAAATATATATATATCAGCTCCTAATACATCCCTCTCCTGCCTCCATTCTTTTTTCTTTTTTTCCAGGACTGAGAACCATATCACTAATCCTTTTTTTTTTTTATAAATTGAAATCTTTATTGGTACATTACATATACACATCATGATTGCACTCAACAATGAGAATTTGTACCAGTATATGACACAATGTAATTCTCATTTTTTCCCATAGCCCTACCCACCCTACCACCCCCTGCCCCTATATAAACTTTTTTCCTTTCTTTTTTGTTATAATATCATTATTTTTCCCCTTCACCCCATTTCGCTTTGAGTATTTTCTATTTCACAATATATAACATACATTCTAGAACTCATTTACCTTTTTTTCTTTTTTACTTTGGTGTATGTTGAGAACCGTTCTGCATAATTTTGGGAAAAAACTAAGTCATTAAAGTTTGACTACAGCTGTTTAAGATCCAATGCCACTTTGCCCAAATGCACAAATATCACTCCATTTTGCCTCGTCACAGCGGAGCCCTCAAGGGTCTGATGTTCAAAGGCAAGATTACAACAACTGAGGACAACCTAGTTCTTTGAGAAGGCAGAAGCAGTAGTAGTAACAAACTGGAGAAGTCCACTGGGGAGGGGCAACTCCTTATCAGCATAACTCATCCCACCTATTATTTCAGGAATGTGCTCCTTACTGCCTTCATCAGCATAGGAGCTTCAACAACCTCAGATCCTCCCACCGACCCAGGTTGGATCTGCACAGATTTGGATCACCTCCACAACCCCTAAAGAGCCTGATGCTCCCTCCAATCATACTTTGTAATTAAGAAAGTCTCTTTAGACCCTTTCATAGCAGCATTTCATAGGGACTTTAAGACCATGTCTCACTAAGCTGCCTAAACTGAACTCAAGCTTGTGCCTCAGCCTCCAGGTGTGAGCCACAAAACCCAGTTAAATTTCTTTTAATCTACTTTAAATTTTTTTGTTGTTTTTTTGAGATAGTGTCTCATTATGTAGCCCAGGCCTGCCTCCAACTCAGGCAACTCTCCAACTGAAGACTCCCAGAAGTTTCTTTAAATCTAGGACACCTGGGCCGGAAAGTTAGCTCAGTGGTTCCGGCGCCTGTCTTGCAAGAGCAAGGACCCAGGTTCAATCCCCAGTAACCACATATCATACTGGGTGTGGAGACACATGCCCAGCAGCAAGCAGTACCACATACCACAGTGCTGGGCGTGGTAGCTCACGCCTATAATCCCAGCACTGAGGAGGCAGAGGCAGGAGGATTGCTGTGATGTGAGTTGGAGGCTGAGCTCAGGGACAGCCTGAACCACAAAGTGAGACCTTGTCTCAAAAAACCTAAAATCTAGGACGCCTACCTTTTTCTCCCATAGCACATTGAAGAGACCAGCTTTTTAGATTATGGACTGATCCTGGTGAAGTCATTTAGGTGGTTATTTATTAGAAACTGTAAGTGAAAGTGAAATGTGTGATAGGATTCCGGTTAAACCAGAGAGATAAGGGCCACCTTCTGTACTGCGGTGTGTCAGAGTGCTGGGCTGGAATACTGGGTTCAGGTGGTGAATCTAGTCTCTATCTCTGTTTGAAACTGGCTGTGAACCCTTTGTATCTTTAGAATTCTAAAACTACTACAATTACTGATAGAAAATAATACAAATGATAAAGCTTTCTATAAGAAATTGCCAATTTGAAATAAGATTAATCTATAAACTGCTTCCTTTTTTTCTTTTTTTTTTTTTTTAGGTTTTTTTGAGACAGGGTCTCGCTTTTGTGGTTCAGGCTGGCCCCGAGCTCAGCCTCAAACTCACATCACAATCCTCCTGCCTCTGCCTCCCGAGTGCTGGGATGACAGGCGTGAGCCACCACGCCTGGCACTGTGGTATGTGGTACTGGTTGCTGCTGGGTTGAGTCTCCACACCCAGTATTGTTATGTGGTTACCGGGGAATCGAACCCGGGCCCTTGCGCTTGCAAGACAGGCGCCGGAACCACTGAGCTAACTCCCCGGCCCTAAACTGCTTCCTTTTTATAAAAGAAATTTGAAATTAGGAAAGATTAAAATTTACACAAGGTAATAGACCTAGGAAGTATTGTTTCATTTAAAGGGTTTTGCTTTTTCCATTGTGTTTTATATTGATAAAGTGGTATAAGAATGCTATTTGTGGGGCCGGGGATTTAGCTGAATGGTTCCAGCGCCTGTCTTGCAAGAGCAAGGGCCCAGGTTCAATCCCCTGGTAACCACATACAATACTGGGCGTGGAGACACATGCCCAGCAGCAATCAGCACCACATACCACAGTGCTGGGCATGGTGGCTCACGCCTGTAATCCCAGCACTCAAGAGGCAGAGGCAGGAGGATTGCTGTGATGTGAGTTTGAGGCTGAGCTCAGGGCCAGCCTGAACCACACAGTGAGACCCTGTCTCAAAAAAATAAATAAATAAATAAATAAAAATAAAATAAGAATTAAAAAAAGAATGCTATTTGTACTTTCTTTGTATGGTTTTTGGACAAGTAGTATGTAACAAGGTATTCTTTTCAGTATCAGTTAACTAAATGTATATTGTATGGTATCTGTAATTAGCCCATTCTCAAAGTTCAAGGTATGTCAAAGTATGTGATTTTTGGAGTCACAAAACAACTTAGCTTTTTAAAAAATTGCAGATTTGTTAATTTATTTTTTTTCTGTTCAGTTGGTTTTTTTGTTGTTCTTTTTGGTTTTTTGAGATAGGGTCTTGCTTTCTAGTTCAGCCTGGTCCTAAGCTCACTATACAGCCTAGGCTAACCCTCAAATTCATGTCAATCCTCCTGCCTCTGCCTCCCAAGTGCTGGGATTACATGAGTGAGCCATTACGCCCAGCAAAAAATTACAGATTTTTATGAGGCTGTGGTTTTGTTTTGGTTTTAGTTTTTGAAGCAATAATAAAACTGCTTAAATCTTAAAGTCCAGCCCAAGTTCAATCCCTGGTGCTACAAAAAAAAAAAAAAAGGAAAATTAGTTTTTTAGTTTTTTTGAGGCAGAGTCTCACTTTGTAGTTCAGGCTGGCCCTGAACTCACTATGTAGTCCAGGCAAGGCTGGAACTCACAGCAATCCTCCTGCCTCTGCCTCCCAAGTGTTGGGATTACAAGTGTGAGCCACCATGCCCGGAATGTTGTACTAATTGCTGGTGGGTGTGAGTTACCACACCTGGTATTATTGTATGTGGCTACCAGGGATTGAACCAGGGGCCCTTGGGCTTGCAAGACAGGTGCTAGAACCACTGAGCTAAATCCCCAGCTCCCCTACAAAAAATAAAAAATTAAAAAAATCTTAAAAGTACTCAGGGTTGTTTGATGAAAAGTCATCTATTCCTATCTTCAGGCCTTCAGTTCTTTTATTTGAGTCAGTAAGTGTTACAGTTTCCTGAGTACAGAAATATTCTAGTGCGTATTTTCAGAGTAAATTCTAACAGTTGTAGGTATAAGTATCATAGAAGTATAATCTAAAAATATACCAGAACATTATATTCCACCTTATTTTTATTATGTTTCTATTCCAAACATTTTAATTTGCATTTATTTATTTAACAGATATTGAATACTTAAGTCTGTTCTAGATGGTGTGCCAAGAAATGGATACATAATGATGAATAAGAAGGTATTCTGAGGCAGGCCTCTGCCAGGAGCACACCCCTGCAATCCTAGCACTTGGGGACACTGACATAGTAGAAGAAGCCCAAGTTTGAACTCAGCTTTGGCAAGGCAGTGAGCCCCTGTTTCAAAATAAAACAAACTAGGGCTAAAGATATACATCAGTTTGAAGGCTCTATGTTCCATACTCAAAACTTGGAGGAAATAAACAGCCTTCTGTCAGAAACTGAATCAAAATGTTTAGTCAGCACTGTGGCTCTCCCTATAGTCCTAGCTACCCAGGACACCAAGGCAGGAGAATCCTAAGTGGGTAATTTATCTAGACCCTGTCTCACAAGAAAATTTTACCAAAGGACTGGCTTTGGAGGCAGCTCAGTGGTAGAGAGCTCCTTGGTTCAACTCCCAGTACCGAAAAAGAAAAAAAGGCAGAGTTTGTAAAAATTTTAACAAAGATTGGATAATGTAGAGGAATTATTGTGGTAGACTGTGATTACACAGGAAAATTTTTTCTATAAAACACATTAACATATTTAGAAGTAAAAGTTCAACAAAAAAGTAGTATTTATTATAGAAAAATTTAGATTTTAAAATCTGAGTAATAGATTACTAGGTATTCAATGTATTACTTTACCTTCTTTTCTGGTTGTTTTATATTTTTATAATAAAAAGTAAGATAAAAAGCCTTATGGAAAAAGTATTCCTCTCCTTGTTTTCCAGCCACCACTATCTCCAGCCACTTAGGTATTTTTCCAAAAATATTCTTTTAAAAAATATTTTAGGGGCCAGGGATTTAGCTCAGTAGTTCCGGCACCTGTTTGCAAGCACAAGAACCCTAGTTCAATCCTCCAGTAACCACATACAATACTGGACGTGGAGACGCATGCCCAGCAGCAATTAGCACCACACACCACAATGCCGGGCGTGGTGGCTCACGCCTGTAATCCCAGCACCCGGGAGGCTGAGGCAGGAGGATTGCTGTGATGTGAGTTGGAGGCTGAGCTCAGGGCCAGCCTGAACCACAAAGCGAGACCCTGTCTCAAAAATTTAAAAAAAAAAAAAAATTATATATATATATATTTTATTATAAGTGGTAGTCTAGTGATACTAAATACCAGCCCCTCAGTTCACAATGCTGTGCTACCATCTGCATATATCTCCACAACTATTTTTATCTTGTGAAACTAAAACTGGATGCATTAAACAATAACTCCAACTAATCCTATTTCCTTGTCCTTAGCCTCCTCACCCAGCATTCTCTTTTATCTGATTCTGTTACCTTTCTTCCACAGACATTTGGTGCCCACATAGATCATATAGATACCACATATATACTATATATATATTCAATATTAGAATACATATTCTGCCTCATACTAACAGTTCTATAAACGCATGATGTATTTAACCAGTCCTCTACTAATGACCACTTGGGAATTTATACTCAATAGTCTTTTTCAAATTAAAAAAAAAAAAACTGCAATTGACTTTAAGCCAAATAATATACCTAATAATAATGCAATATTATGCATGCCTAATAATATGCAATATTAAAGTACCCAGATGTTACTTGTCTGCAGAGGTGCTCTTATTCATTGGGTACTCAAATTAACCCTAAATTTCCCACTAAATTACTCCAATTACAAAACACATAAGAAGTATAATTCTCACTGAGCCTCCAGGCATGGTTGTGCACACTTGCAACCCCTAAGCCAGAAAGACTGCCATGTATTCAAGGCCAGCCTGGGCTATACAGCACAACTCTGCCTCAAAAAAAAAAAAAAAAAGATTCTTACTGACCCATAACTGGTACCATCTGTCATTGTTCCTTATTTTGCTTGTATAATAGATGTTAAACTACAACTGCTATTTACACGTACAAAAATCATCACAGTTTTTCCCCTTCAAATACTGCCCTTTTAGTCAAAGCAACTGATTATGAACGAGCCAGATCAAATTCCTGCATATCATCTGCCTTCTTGCAGGCCATTCTGAAACTCCCTTTAAAAACTATCCATATTGGGCCATGGATTTAGCTCAGCGGCACCATGCCTGCCTCACAAGCACAAGGTCCTGAGTTCAATCCCTGGTACCAAGAAGAAAAAAAAAAAATCTGTACCTTGGGAGGCTAAGGCAAAAGGGTCACCATAAGTTCAGAGCCAGCCAAGGCTACCTAGTAAGTTAAGGACCAACCTGAACCACATAGTGAAACTTTGTTACAAAAAAAACTAGGACCAGGTTTTCAGGTCAGTGGTTCCTGCATCTGCCTAGCAAGTGCAAGGTCCCTAGTTTGATCCCTGCTAACCACATACCACAATGTGGGGAGGAGGGGGAGGCATGACACCACTCACACCTGTAAGGCAGAGACAGGAGGATTGCTGTAAGTTCGAGACTGGCCTGGGCTACATACTGAGTTTGGGGCCAGCCTAAACTACAAAGCAAGCGAGCTGTAGGTCAGGTGTGGTGGCACATGCACTCAAGAGACTGAGGCAAGGGCCGGGGATATAGTTCAGTGGTTCTGGTGCCTGTCTTGCAAGCGCAAGGGCCCAGGTTCCATCCCTGGTAACCACATAACAATACTGGACGTGGAGACTCACCCCAGCAGCAACCAGTACCACATACCACAGTGCCGGGCATGGTGGCTCACGCCTGTAATCCCAGCACTCGGGAGGCAGAGGCAGGAGAATGGCTGTGATGTGAGTTTGAGGCTGAGCTCAGGGCCAGCCTGAACCACAAAAAGCGAGACCCTTTCTCAAAAAACCTTAAAAAAAAAAAAAAGAGACGGAGGCAAGAGGATCTCCGTGAACTGCAGGCCAGCCTGAATGACAGACCAAGACCCTGTCTTAAAAAACAAAACAAAACAAAGAGCAACAATAACAATGCATAGCTCAGTGGTAGACCATTTGCCTTGGCTGCACAAGGCCCTGGGTTTCATGCTCAAAACCACAAAAATAAATACATCACTTTAAAGGCATCTACACACTTGGACACTGCAGACCTGTAATCCCAATACTCTTGGGAGTTTGACGGGAGGATCCCAAGGTCTAGCCAAGCCTTGATTGGATATTGATTGTATTTTAAAATTTTAAAGTAAGATAAACAACAACAAAAAAGGGCCGGGGATTTAGCTCAGTGGTTCCAGAGCCTCCCTAGCAAGCATAAGGTCCTGGACTTGATCCCCACTATCCACAGACTATAGTGCCACTGTGGTGGTTCGTAATCCCAGCACTTGGGAGGCAGATCCCAGGAGGACTGCTGGGTTAAGGTTGAGTTCAGGACAAGCCTGAACTACAAAGTGGGACTCTGTCTCAAAAAAAACAAAACAAAAAAAAAAACAAAAAAAAAATGCTGAAGATATAGCTCATTATGGAGGGCCTAGAGTTCAATCCCCAGCAGGGGGGTACTCCTACCATTTTCCAGTCTAGAGCTATGTCTAGAAACTAATTGTAATGTAGTTAGCTTGCTGACCCCCCCCCAAACTCTAGTATCTAACTTGGTATAATAAGAACTTATTATATTAGGTGAATTTCACCAATTACATTAGTAAAATCAGCTTGAGTAAATTACCATCAGAACCTCAGCGATATCATCTGAAGTGTGTTGCAAAAACTACTCGACTTTACAACATACAATTTTTGTGACATACTGAGTGTATTTGACACAAGTAGAGGAGGTAACAAGTAAATCCTAGTGGAACTTGAATGTTACCTTCCACTGTTTCATTCTTGGCCAAACTTGAGAACAGAACTTAAAACAAATGCTATGATTTATTTTGGTTTGGTTTTGAGACAGTCTATTTCAGGCTGTCCTTGAACTCGAAGTAATCCTCTCACTTTGATAACAGGCGAGTGCCACCAGGTCTGGATGTCAAATTTTATGGCTTCTAATGGGAGTTAAAGTACTACTAACCTCTCAGTAAGTACTCAAAAATTATTTGTGGTTTTAAATCAATTCAGTATATCCCATTATGGTGATCAAAGCGCTCATTTACTAGATAGAAAAAAAACTTCCTTAACTAGGATGACAGTCCCAAGTTGGCAATAGCTACGGAAATCTCAAACTTTTCAACAAGATGACTTACTCTCAAAGATGACTGGGCTGACCAACCAGACTGAGATGGCAGAGCGAAGCAACCCATTTCCTCTCCATAATTATGCACCGAGATTATACTAAATAGTAAATGGACACAAAGTGTCCCAGTATCGGCTGCTATTAGTAAGACACCTTCCTCAAGGAGAGTCGACCAAAGGAAGGAAAAGAGCAGAGGCTGTCAGTCATAATAGACCAAGGACCCCTCCGCCTCGCGCAACAGGGTCCAGGGCTCCACCACAACCACAGGCCGATGGGAGGCAGCGGCCTCCCCTAAAGGTCAAGGCTCTGGACCATGCTTCCTTCCGGGGCTCAGAGGCGAACCGGAGTGCCCCCAGAGAACCTGTACCCAGAAGCCAGTAGTGCCATCTGCCCATAAACCCGCGCGGGCTTCGGGAGCGGGAGAGACCGGGGTGCCCTCGCCGCAGCCTGCAGGGCAACCATCCGGCCACATCCCACTGCCCACCGTCCCGCGGGGCAGAGCCCAGAACCGCGATTCAGCGCAGGGCGGCGGGAGACTCACCTTCACCCGACCCTCTCACTCCATCTGGCCGCCACGCGCCCGGCAGGGAGCTCCCTGGCGTCCCAGACGCCCCTCCTCCGGGTCCCGGCCCGCTCCGGACCCGCTCCCCGCCGGGCGCCGCTGTCGCCAACACGCAGGCGCCAACACGCAGGCGCACAGCGCCGCCGTTGCGCTCCTCCCCCGGCCTTCTCAATAATCGAGCTTTATTTAAACACAAGAGAGTGAACAACGGACAGGGCGGGACAGGCGTAGAGCTAGGAACCAAGGCAAGGCGGGTTTATAGTAGACTTAACCTCGCTGAAGCTTATTTGTCCTCATTTCTCTTTCTAGGTCCCCACCATAGTCAGCAGCAACTATTTCAGCTAAATTACCAAACCATTCTTTTTTGTGAAACATGTCAAGTTTAATGTGAAGTCCCAGAGCTTCACTGAGTCAAATGTCAGCCTAGATATTCCAGTTTTGGGCAAATAATGTGTTTCTTGGAACCTCATCTTTCTGAGTTAAACTAGGGAAATATCTCACAAAGTATCGCTGAGATGGGAATAAGAGCGCTTCTCACCAGGGGTTAGTGGTGAAAGGCTGTGTGTGCTGAGTTCCCCAACATATTTTTTCAAGATCTTTCTATGTGGTCCAGGCAGACCTTGCATTTATGATCCCTCTGCCTTATCTCCTAAGGCAGGGATTACAGGTATATACCATCACACTAGCTTTTACTTTTATTCTGTTTTTTTACTTTATTTATTTAGTTAGTTAGTTTTAGGGTTTTAGGGGGGAAAGTTGTTTTGTTTTGAGAAGGGCTCTTGCTATTTAGTTTAGGGTGGCCTTGAACTCACTATGTAGCCAACCCTGGCCGGCCTCAAACTCATGGCACTTTTAGTTATTTTACTTAGTTATTTTGCTGAAACAAAGTACCCTAAACCCAAAGTTAAAAGAAGAAGAATTTGGGACCAGTGATTTAGCTCAGTGGTTCTTGGTGTCTCCCTAGCAAGCACAAGGTCCTGAGTTTGATCACAGACAACCACATATAACAACGTGGTGACTCACACTCACCAGCAATCAGTACCACATACCACAGTGCCACTCGTGGTGGCTCACGCCTGTAATCCCAGCACGGGGTGGGGGTTGGGGGGGTTGGGGTGTGGCATAGGAGTATTGCTGTGAATTTGAGGCTGAGTTCAGGACCAGCTTGAACTACAAATCGAGACTCTGTCCCTATTTTTAAAAAATAAATAAATAAATAAATAAAAATAAAATAGAAGGAAAGTTCATTTGGCTTACAGTTTGTGGAGGTGTCGACCCATAATGTGCTGGCTACAAGACAGGGTGTCTTAGAGGAAAGAAAGTTTATGACAGCCAAAAGGTAGCAAAACAAGGGGACCTGTCTCTTTTGTCCAGACTAGCAGAATTAGATGACAAATCAGTGTAATCCTTTAGTAACCAATGGCCCTTCAACTCCAGCATCACACACTTAAATTCAGTCACCTATGACCATATGAGGCTTTGGGGGGAACATCTAGACCCAAACTATAACACAATCCTCCTGCCTCTGCCTCCGAGTGCTGGGATTATAGGTGTGAACCACCATGCCAAGTTTATGGTTATATTTTAATCTATGCCTAAAGTCAAACAAGCCATACTCAATCCCTGGGATCCTTATTATAGTAACTAAGAATAGTGAGGTAAGTAAAATAACAGTAAGGTTGATAATGAAAGTGCTACTTCTTCCATATACATAATTTAAACTATAACATCTCCATAAAATTAGACCTTCAATGATCCAAATCAAAATAAACTGCCACTTTCTTTTTTTTTTTTTTTTAGGTTTTTTGAGACAGGGTCTCGCTTTGCGGTTCAGGCTGGCCCCAAGCTCAGCCTCAAACTCACATCACAACAATCCTCCTGCCTCTACCTTCCGAGTGCTGGGATTACAGGTGTGAGCCACCACGCCCGGCACTGTGGTATGTGGTACTGGTTGCTGCTGGGCATGAGTCTGCACACCCAGTATGGTATGTGGTTACCGGGGATCGAACCCGGGTCCTTGCGCTTGCAAGACAGGCGCCAGAACCACTGAGCTAACTCCCTGGCCCTAAACTACCACTTTCATCTATATGTAAATCCAGATTTGCTTCTAAAAGTTTAGGAAGCTCTTCTGATTCTGTATTTGTGACATCATAATTACTTAAAACACTCAGGTTCTGTACTTTACTGGTCATTTTACTCTCCTTTAGAAACATACAGTGGGGCTAGGTATTTAGTTCAGTGGTTCCAGCACCTGCCTGAGTTCAATTCCTGGTACCAAAAAAAAAAAAAAAAATACATGAGCTGGATGTGGTGGCACTTGTCTATAATCCCAGCACTCAGGAGGCTGAGGCAGGAGTGAGACTGGACACTCGGGCATGGTAAAAGCTGGTTGGAGAAATGAACATGACCTGTTAACTACAAGATCTGCTGTATGTGGATTTTTTCAAGAACTGGAACAGTTTTCAATAGAATGCCTACACTTCATTCAGCCCAGATCATGGGTCCCAGCACCAGCTCTGGATGTAGATGTTCTCATAAGTTTCCTAGAGATTTGGAAAGCATAAAAGAAAAGCAGCTTGCCAGGTGTAGTGGCTCATGCCTATAATCCCAGCAGTAGGGAGGCAGAGGCAGGAAGATTGCTATGAGTTCGAGGTTCGCCTGGGCTACATAGTAAGTTCAGGGCCATCCTGACCTACAAAGTGAGAACCTCTCTCAAAAAAAAAAAAAAGAAAAAGAAAGGCATCCATGAAAAGTGGGACTGTCCTAACTTTCCACCATAGCCCACAATGTGCTTCTTAGACTCTGTGTATTTTCATCTGCTCTTTCTTTTTTTCTTTACTTGGCTCAAGCTCACTCTACAGAGCCTCCACTCTTTGGCTTTCTTGAATAAACTTGGCCCCTGCTCTTTTTCTCATTCTGTTTATTTCTTTGTTTGAAATGAGAAGAATCTGGAATCCAGCTGTAGGAGAGGCAAGCAACCCAGAACCTGGTAACTTTAGTTGTCAAGCCAGGTTTAGAAGCAGACTACCTGATAACCAGAGGATAATCATGAGTTCAAGGCTACCCTGGGCTACATATGAGAAGATCAAGGCCAGCCTGAACTACAAAAAGAGACCCTATACAACAAAACAAAAACATGGAGTAACTGTTTATAAGATCTGGGCCATAGTTCAAGGAGTATACAGAAGATTGAGATCATACATGGTGAGCTCCCAGGTTACCCTAGATTGGCTTTTCTCTCAAGAATACTGAGATTTTGGAGAATGTAGTTCTTTGTTGTTCGGAGGCTGTACTTGCATCTGAAGATGTTAAGCAGCATCCCTAATCACTAGATGTAATACTTCAGATCATCTTTGTTTTTATCATAATGATAAAAAAGGATCTCTAGTCTAAGGCATGCAAAATAGCTCCTGGAAGGCAACACTGTTCCTGATTTAAGTCCATAAAATTATATCCAACTCCATGTGAACTCAGCCTTATATATGCTTCACCTCTGATCCCAAGAAGAGATTACTGGATGAGAAAGCTCCATAGACTGGTGAGTTCATGTTTAACTATCTTTTTAAAACTAGGACTGACCCCAAGGCCTTCACATTGAATTAACATCTCAAGCCTTCTCAAGCCCTTTTCTCGCTAAATCTTAAATTGCCCAGGGTGGATCGCGCCACCACATTCAGTTATTTTATTTTATTTTGACAGGGTCTTCCTGCTTCAGTCTACCAAGTACTGCAATTACAGGTGTGTGTCACCAGGCCCACATCATTTCCACTGTTTACTTTCTCATTTATTTATTTTTGCAGCACTGGGGATTGAACCCAGGACCTTCACACTGAGCTATATCCCCAGTCCATTTTCTGTTTTTGAGACAGTTCTTTGCTAAATCACTAAATTGCCTAGACTAGGCTGGGATGAGGCAGGATGAACTTCCTAGAATGCTGGAAGCCACCTTTCCCAACTCATTTCTACCCATTTTAAAGAGGAACTCAACCCTGCTAACTAGCTCTACTATTCTCTATTCTACTAGAGACTAGAGATTAAGGCAAGGCAAATTGACTGAGTAAATGGGACATGGCTTGCCAACAATGGAGACCCAGAAAATATACAGTGAAATAGTTCCCAAAGTCATACAGCTTGGAACCAAGCAGAATGTTAATTTCAGTTCCCCAGAGAACTCAAAAAATAACTTTTTTTTTTTTTTTGAGATAGAGTCTCACTTTATAGTTCAGGCTGGCCCTGAACTCACTATGTAGCCCAGGCTAGCCTTGAACTCATGGCAATCCTCCTGTCTCTGTCTCTCAAGTGTTAGGATACAGGCGTGAGCCACCGTGCCCAGCTTGTTTGTTTTGTTTTGTTGTACTGGGGATAGAACTCAGGATCTCACACTTGCCAGATAGAGGTTGCGCTTCTGAACTACGTCCCCAGCCTTCCGACTGGCTCGTGTGGGACCCAACCCTGGTGATTTTGGCATTTGGCTACTGTGCTTTCTCTTTCGTGATAGTCCACTGTCTTTCTCTAAAGTGTACTATATATTTTTCATACTTTTAATTGGTCCACATTCACTCTGCGGAGCATGTTTCTTTTTTTTTTTTTAGGTTTTTTTGAGACAGGGTCTCACTTTGTGGTTCAGGCTGGCCCTGAGCTCAGCCTCAAACTCACATCACAGCAATCCTCCTGCCTCTGCCTCCCGAGTGCTGGGATTACAGGCGTGAGCCACTACACCCGGCACTGTGGTATGTGGTACTGGTTGCTGCTGGGCGTGAGTCTCCACACCCAGTATTGTATGTGGATACTGGGGAATCGAACCTGGGCCCTTGCGCTTGCAAGATAGGCGCCGGAACCGCTGAGCTAACTCCCCAGCCCCGGAGCATGTTTCTTTTCCTACCTTTAGTAAATACAAAACCTCACTACTATTTGTGC